>JAQFZJ010000457.1:0-26217 GCA_034695645.1 Folsomia fimetaria
TGAAATTTCATGTCCAGCGGAGCTACCCGAAGGAGATCGAATTTCGAAAATCGTTTCGCAAGCGCACTAGTTCATGTCCGTAATTAATTTTTTTGTTTGAAACTTTTTTCTCTAAAATGCATGGTGTGGGCTGTGGAGCTGTGGAGAAATTTCGAGGGGGGGGGGGTGAACGCATACTAAGGTGTAACGTTGCTATGGTATTTTCACCTCACCTTAGAACAATATAGATTGTGATCAAAAGATGAGACAGAGAGATGTTGGGGACATGTATAAGGAAATAACCTCCGTGTTTCTGACATATTTTGCACAGGAGAAAGTAAAACATTGTAACGGAAATAACAATAGAATGCAAATAAATCTTGAAATGTAATATAATATTTGCAATTATTTTCCAGAAGGTGGAAATCGGATGAATTCAATCATTCATGACATGAAATAGAAGAACTAATGCGTGTGCTTTCCCCTTGTCGTATTTAATTAGAGCGGAGCCCTGTTGTTTGTTTCATCAACTTTATAATTTACTATTTCAATGAAGTCCAGTTTAGATCAATCGAATATCTTTTAACGACATGGCAGGAGCAACTTTTTCCTTTAATCTGAAAGGTAATAACATAGAAAAGCATGTGCAGGCTTCTATGATTTTAGTCGGATTATTATTAAATTAAATGGAGCAACTATCACTTGCCTGACCTGCGATGTGATTGATAAATAAATAACATTTAATACACAAGTCATAATGTCATACTTGGGAAGCCTAGCTTGAACTTATAGGAACTATTGCAAATAAAAAGAAGAAAAAAGACTATGAATGGAAAGATTTCATGAAAAGAACACCTTTTATCTTGAATTTAATTGATACATGCAAAGTTTGAATTGTAATGATTCACGATATATAAATTAAATGTAACTGCCCCTGCCAATCTTTGTAATAATTAATATATTGGTATATTGGTATATTAATATAATATAATAAGCATGCAAATAAAATAAATGTATACGAATAACTTGTGCACTTGACTGCTTTCGAATTTTACGCTAGACAATTACATCGTGTTTCAACTGAATATATCGTAACAGTGTTGTCCATTATTACTATAACTTGAATTGCAAATATCGCTTCTCTTTCTGCCAAATTATTGTCGTGACCATTCCAGGTGTCCCTATAATACCTATGATGTTGTTTTGGTGTGATACATATAATTCAAATGAGTTATTAATATCAAACCACCAGCCACCAACTTTACCCGACCAGGAAATTAACAACATCGCCTTCATTCCAATTCACTTCTTGTTTGTTTGTAAGGACGTGTCACCTTCTTGTTCCAATTCCAAATAAATAAATAAATTATAGAATTCGTTGGAAATTAATGGTGAAAGTAATTGCTTTTGTTTTTCCCCTAGGTTGATGTTCAACCTTCTATGTAAAGAAACAAGATTTACTCAAAAGAAGAGACATTTGTTCTTTGGGGACATTTATAAATAAATAAATGTCATGTTTCCAACAACTTTTTTACACGGGAGAAAGCAAGCACCAACAATAGCATGCAAATAAACCATGAAATGTAATATTTGCAATTATTATTTTCCTTGATAAACGGAAGCAGGAAATCAGATGAATTCAATCATGACTTGAAACAGAAGGACTAACGCGTGTGCTTTCTCCTTGTTTCATTTCATTGGAAAGGAGCTTTTTCACCTGTGGTTTGTTTGATCAGCTCAGCAGACAGCAACTTTATAGTTTACAATTAATTTAGCTTTTCCGCTTGGATCAAGCGAATATATTATAATGATAGGAGAAACTTTTTTCCTTGAATTTGAAACGTCGGCAATACAGAACAGCACGTGTAGGCTTGTTTTAATCGGATTATGATTTAAGTAATAGGATCAGGTACAACGGTAATGTTCAGTGATTACTCAATGATATGTTCTTTTTGATAAGTCATTAAAAAATCTACATGAACTTACTGGGTGCTCTTATCTTGTCGTTTCAAATTATTAATATAGGAGGAGAATTGAATTACAAATAAATGATGATGACGAACGACTTCTGTTTTCTCAATTGCATAAAATTGCATATTATCATCTCATACTCAACTATTTTTCACAAAATTATGCTATACATGTTTATTGTAATTGTGATTCGAAACCGCATAATATTTGTTATCTGTGCTGTACACGTTAAGTGAAAGCAGTTGATATAAATGCGCTAAAGGCAATAATTGCATTTACTTGTTCATCATTACTAGTATATTCACGCTCATCTGAATTTCGCCAGTTTTATTTAACGCGTAGAGTTATCTCATATGTAATTACAATTCCAAATTTTGTTTGACATTATATAAAGATTAAATAGAAGAAAAGCACGGACCAGTAGCAGAAAATAATGCGTATTTCAATTGCTGACTATCTCAGCTTATATTATATTTCAGCCCATTTCCAAGTAATTCAATACCGAGTAATTCAATACAGATAAGGTATCTGCACTATATTAATTTTGTATGTGCTTTGGGGTGAAAGTTGCAGAGGCTAACAAAAATTGAGCTTTAAATTCATTTCTAGACTATGTTATGCATCTAAAACTTGTAAGCAGTAAATAGCGTTCTTCGTTGTGATCATGTGTCATGTCAGGTGACACGACATGACATTTTCTCAATTGACTTATTTGCCCATAAGGCGTACACGGCATGCGCAAAATGTAATTGCGAATTTACGTCACTACCAAAACGGTAAACAACATAATACACTTTGTTACAGTCAAGGGTGAAACTGAATTTGGGAGTCGTCGTCGAATTCAATTAAACACACAGGCCCTCCCACTTAAACAATGTAAAAATCATATTGGTATCAATCTAACGGATAATTATTATTATAGTTATTTCATAACAACAAATTGAAATTGTTGGGTTGGATATCAATCTCTTATCAAATCAACTACCGAGTACAATTGGATGAGGAGATTGACGCCGTTGTGTTAATTTTATTGGATACGAATGTAAAATACGATAAAGATCGTTCATGTCGTCGATGGAAGGTAAATCGTCTCAACAAAAGGAAAACCAAACATACAGAGTGAAAACCAAAGCTGAGTGCTTGCCTGATGTCATGATAACGATAGCCATTAACTTTCTCCAGCTTGCTAACCAACTATGACAGAAACAACACTAATGACTGACAAAACCTTATTTAATTTGCAAAGGAAACACATTACAAAATTTCTTCTGTAGGCGAAAAGCTTGCAGATTTTACGCAGTCCAATGTGATGTGTATTCTATTCTGTGTTATGTGAACCAAATTGCGTTTATTTCTGCATATCCATCCATTCCTGTTTGTTTGTCATTTCCGTCCTCGTTTCAATCTACTCTCGATAAGTTAATACTTTCTTTTCCTCTTCCGATAAGTAAAGCAACGTAAGTGATGAGCAACGATCGTTTATGAAGGAAAAGAGGAAAAATGATGCAATGCACTCGTAAGTTTTTTGTAAGTATTGCATTACACATTTCCGTCTTGGTGGTGTGTTTGTTGTCAGATTAATGTCTTCTGGACAATATCTCCAACGGAAGCCACCTCAGTCCTCTTGGGAATCAAGACAAGACCAGTTTTCAAATAATCCTGAACTGACAACAAAAAAATTTTCTTTATTTCTTTATGATGGGTGGTGGTATGGCGTGGTTATCATCGTATAAGATCAAAAAATTCAAATTTTCAGATAATTCAATACAGATAAGGTACCTAAACTATATTAATTTGGCGTGTCTTGAAATGGAAGTTGTAAAGGTTGACAAAAATTAAGCTGGGAAATTTCTTGACTATTTTTATGCACATCTCACTTTAATTTAAATTCCACAAACAGAAGTCACATTGCAAAAGAATGACTAATTCGAGTTTGACTTTATACAACTGCAAACACTTAAAACTTGCAAGCAATAAATAACGTCCGTTGTTGTGATCATTTATCACGTCATACTAGCAGGCGAAACGACATGACATTTTCTCAATTGACTTATTTACCCATAACGCATTTGCGTCGCTACCAAAACGGTAAACAACATAATATTGTGGCAATCAGGGATGAAACTGTTGTCGAATCCAATTAAACAGACATGTGACGTATCCTCCCACTTAAAAAATGTCAAAATCATACCCGTATTGATGGAACAGGTAATATTATTACATATTTCATTACAACAAATTGGGTTGAATATCAATCGCTTATCAAATCAAATACCAAGTACAATTAAGTAGAGGGGGTCTTGTCTTGGTGAAAGTAAAGAAAAGTGAGCGACATGTAACTAATCCTAAATCTTTATGTATTCTGTGTTCTACGGAACTCAAAAAAAGTATTTCTAGTGATAAGCTTAAAAATGAGAGAGTAAAGATAAAAGTAAAAAGAGGTCGTATTAAAGAGAAAGTAGGTTAAACATGATTTAAGGAATGACGGGAATTAGGGTAATATGCATCAACCATAAAAAACTAGATCAGACACAAACATAAAACTTTTTTTTCACTTTTAATGCAATTTATACATCAGGTTCGCAATTTGATTGACAATTTAGTAAGACAGGATAACCTTTCTCTGAAACCTGTCTAGATACGTTTTAAAATCTTTATTAATTTTTAGGAGAAACTAAACTACTGCGTAGCTGTAGTTGATAATTAGATTAGTTCATTAACGGATCAATATGCTGACCTGACCTGAGTGCTATATTGATGCAATAAATCCAGCAAAACCTCAAATAAGTAATGATATTAGCGAACTTGACAAAAGGTTTTGTGTTGTGGTTGGTGAAAGCACTTTATTTAATGCATACAACCAGAAAAATATAAAATAAATATCTGATTTCGTATTCATATACACACGGGCGAGAGATGATTCTATAAGAATGATGACAAATGGGAGACGAAATGTTGATTTTGTAAAATAAGCCACTGCGTTTATTCAATTGAATTTAAATATGTTGGTTTAACAGAATATATATTTTGTTTTCTATGCTTTTTAAATGGTTTATTATCAATGGTTTAGTATTTAATTTATTTAATTCTATTATGTTACGTGTTGATATTTATATAAAATATTATTATCAATGTGAAATGTTGATGTTACTCAAAAATCAAATTTGGTTCAGGCAACAAATAATTTTTAGGCACATACTGGTACACGGATATGTGGTAGAAAAAAATATATAGGTATATATTTTCGTGAATTTTTTGTTAATGAATCTGCTGTAAAATTGTGCGAAGCGAAGCAGGAAATCTTTAATTATCCTAACTAATACGACAAACTCTTTTTATTCAATGCGGCGTGAAAGTTGCAAAAAATCTTAAACTAGTGTAAAAATCAATGCCACACGTGACCGTATTGGAATGCAAATGCAAAAGAAAGAGGTGTTACGTTTCCTTCTGTAATCGCAATTTGAAACCGAAATGAACAATGCATTTTCTATCCATCTTTCAAATTCTTACACATACTATATACGAGTCGTTCTTTCTTTAACTCTTTTTTAAAAACCCTAAGAAGCAATAACTCCGTAAAGCATTCGTTCAACGTCTTCTCAAACGAAAAGAAAGTTACATTCCATTCTTGACGGATCAATGACAACCCACTCACGTTTTAAGTCATGGAGGAAAATTCAATTTCAGTCTCATATTTCTTTTTTTACTTTGTCACAGTCACAGGTTAAACGGAATCCACCCAACTATTCATCATTTTGAAGGAGGAATTGAAGGGCAATTTAAGAAGATGAGTTGAAATTATAAATTCATCTATCTCTGCTGAATAGAAGCCGGTAGTAAGTAATTTGAGCAATTCTTCTCCCTGTAAAAGAAATGAATCATTTTTCATCCAAAACCCAATTGGCTACTGTCTCGTAAAAGAAAGCAGTATGTCATTAAATTTAAAAAAAAGGTTAAACAACGAATAAGTAGTTAGACCCACCTTCATAAATCAGGGAAAGGCGAAAATGAGCGGGTTATTATTATCGTTATATCTATCATCATACAGCAACTTTCTCCTATTTTCCTTTCTTTTTACAGGAGGAGGGATCCAATAAACTGAAGAATTCTATTTTGGTGAAAGCTTCCTTCCTTACTTTAAACATCTTCTCTTTCTTCTTCCTCCATTCTAAGAAGACCTTGATCCCAGCAGATTAAAAAAGGGTGTCGGTGGGTGAACTCGTATATGTGAACACGTGCCTTCTTTCTTTCTAAGCCCAATTTCTTTCGAATGGGATAAAATGAAATGAAATTACTGAGATGAGAATGTGAGAAAGAGTATAAAGGGGTAATTGGTGGTGAAAGTCTGCTTGGCTAGTGCAAGCATACTTTTGAACTGGAAGATAGTGAGATTCTTGACGTACTTGGGTTTTCCGTAATCTGGATTCTGCACATATTTGCAGACCGTGATTTCGCAAAAAAAGAGAAAAATAGATAAGTTCTTATAGTGAGGATATTACTTATCACTAACTTACGTCTGTGATTGCCATTTCATTTCTCATTTCTTTACATTTTCCACTTTTTATCGTGTTCTCAGAATCCTTAATCAGTACAAAATCTAATCCAGCGCAAATCCATTATATTTTTATCCTTGACATTCTAAATTGAAATTGATGGTGACTGACTTTCACTCTGTATTTGATTGAAATGTATGACTGTATTGGACCAGACTGGGGCGTGGAGATAATTAAGATTTTCATTATGTTCGTGATTAACCCAGACTGCTCGCCTACTTTCCTTCTCCTCTCATTACATTAACCTTCATAAAACGATAAAAAACCTTGGTAAAAAGTATGTTCCATCAATTTTTTACAGGCTGTGCCGAGACGAAATTGACATCAATGTCACCATCATCATTACTTACTTACATACTTATCCGGGATCAAGTTTGATTATGATTACTTTGGGAGAAAGCACTATTCTCGGGCATTTTCTATGAAGGAAAAATAAAGGGGATGACTACTACGAATTTTCCACCGGATATTAAACATGCAAAAAATTTATGAACATTTAAAACTCATGAAATGACATATCTAATTCTGAAGGAGATGAAATTTGAATCGAATCAGTGTCACTCTCCGCACTTTTCTCTCTCAAACCACTTACTGTACAAAGTACATATAACGATAGTTACTTAATTTGAGATGACGAGTTTTTTCTACGTACAAACTAGAAGTGAAAGCTGCCGTAAATTATTGATATCTTCAAAATGTCAACGACTCAACGAAAAACAAGCCTGTATAAAAAATGAACGTACACTCTTAATAAAATCGCTACCTAATTATTACCAGGAGGAGTAACTATGTGACTCCACCGCTCTGGTAACGATTTGTCACATTTTGGTAACAAGAATTTGTTACCGGAGCGCTATTGAGTTGTTACCACTCCACTCCGGTAATATTTTAGAACCATCTAATTGTAACGCTCCGGGTAACAATTTATTACCACCACGGTAAAAAAAACTCAGTTTTGCAAAAAAAAACACAATCATCCGGAATTGAACCTGGATCTTTCTTACAATCTTGCACTTTACCACTACTCAAGGAAAATGAGTAAGTGTATTTGCGAACGTGCCAAAAGGTGGTTGACGAAAGCACTTAATTTTATGCATGAACCAGAAAAAATAAATGAGCGACCTTTAAAGCATTTGGCTTGACTTCAACATAGCTATAATTATCATATTCAAGCATGCATAATATTAATAACTAATCAAGATAAACTGAAATACATATGTTCAGTTACTATCCTGAGTTGGTTAACCGAACTGGCTAATTTCATGAGAAGGATTTTTGCAAAAATGCGAAAACCAGTAAAGCATAAGTAATACTTGTGAAATGATTTGCAAATATAATAATTTATGCAGAAAGTCGTTTTACATATTGGATATTTATTAAACTTGTTTATAGCCAACCGTGTGAATGTTCCATTTATGTATAAATTGAAATTAAACCTAGAATCTCATAAATAGCACACATTTATTATATTACAATGATAGTAGTGTAAATACATTTTGATAATATATTTATCTGTTTTTCCATTATGTTCTTTGATTATTCTTTAAAATCATAAAATTTTTACTATATTAAATATCCTTATACAAATCATCAAGAATGGTTTTGTTTTCTTTTTTTATTTTCCATATTTTAAAAATATTATATTATATTATCTAATTTGATTCAGGTAACAAATAAACCTCAGGTACACAATTATGTACTGGTATGTGTAGTTATTTTATTTAATTGTTCATTAATTTAGTACACTGCAAAATCCACTGTTAAAATAATTCACTGATGTATTCCGCATAAATTCATCGTATCTATCTTTAAAATGCTGAATAATTGATGAACAAATAATTGATGAACAAATAAAATGTAAGAATTAACGTTAAGATCATGTTATTTTCTTCCTTACTTTCTCTTTTACACCCACGTGCACCGTCCCCTTTCAAACTCCCGGAGTTGAATAATATGTCGATGCACTTTTGGAGGGGGAGGTTGGGGAGCAACTAATTTAGTAGTACCACCCAAACCGGAAGTGGAAATAGAAGAAGAATAAGACAGATTGTTAGGGGACGAAATTGATGCTGGTGGTGGTGACGAAACGATGTGCGTTGTTTGTTCCTTCTCAGATGGTTGAGATGTGCACTTGGATGTATTTTTGCACTGTCACAGGAGACGTTCCCTTTCCTCTTGTTGCTCTTCAAATCCTTCTTCATCTGATTCGAATGAGGTTGTGTCAGAGCCGTAGTCTGAGACGTAGTCGTAATGGTCCATTTGCTCGCGGTGGTGATCAAGAGCTTGGCGACTTGGGAAGATACTGTCACATTGTAAGCATCTGCAAGTAAAAGAGAAAGTGGAGAAAGTTAAACATTTATGTAGTGGTTTATTCTGAAGCAATATAATCAATCCAATTTCAATTCCGTTCTTGACATCACCTAATTCAAAATGCAAGTGATTGAGTGTTTTCTCCTGCTTTGGTTGTGGGTGAGGAGATGTTCAGTCAGATCAAACATTTAGGAAGGAAGAGGTGTATCATAACCTCAAAACATTTATGTAAGGGCCAGTGAGACCTTCAAAACTGGAATGATGAAAATGAAATAATTCAGAAATCTAAACTTCATTCCGTCATTTCATGGAAACGAAATAACGAGTCAAAGTGTGCCAAGCTAAGCCACCCTTGTATGGTCCTTGAGTGAAACCAGATGAAATCAATCAAACTTAAAGAAATCTCCCATTTCATCTCATCCATTGATTTTCTGGCATGCCGATTTAACCCGCTTTCTTAAATTCCTTCGCCAGGATCAACTGGATTACAGAGCTATCATTTACACATGCTAAATGCACAGGAATAATTAATTATTCCACTTAAGTATTCGTTCCTTGAATTAATTAACTATGCAGAACATATTTGCAACAAAGGAATTCGTCTCTTATCCAGAGCAACAGATGAGGTCCACCACGCCATCATCAATATTTCGATATGCAACTCCCCAATTAAGGAGCACTTTCACCACCACTACTGTGACTCGATCCAAGCAACATTGTCAACACCCCCAGATGAAGTTTCTATTGTTGAGTGCTTTACTTTACTGTGTCGTCTCTTATCTCAGTGAGGAAATACACAAATCCTGCTAAAATATGAATTTCAATTTAGCAGTTCCCAATCTACTTCAACTTCATTATACATGGGTTGCCAACTTTGCTTTACTTTGCATTGAATATTGATTTAGTAAGAATATTAAGGTCGCTTTCCCTTTGTCGCTTTCACAAGAGAGAAGAAGAGCCGATTTAATAATTTATTATTCAAGTTCACACCAGAGGTGAGTAAGTAGAAGGGTGACGACAATCGAGAGGAGAAAGCAGAGTGAGTGAGGGTACATTTTGCGGTCTGCCTGAATCAGGTGTAGATAGATTCACTCCTTCATATTTTATGAAGTGAAAATATCCTCACTTTACTTTCACTGCTCAATATTTGAATTATGCGGCTGAGCTGAAGGATCAAGTGTTTGTTTACATTATGCTTTTATATTAAACCGAGGTAGAGGTGAATGTCAACATTACTTATTATTCCCACCACCACCATTTCCAAAACCTTTCACCTTTCTAGTGCAGTGCAGGCCGGTTAATCTGCTTTTTGACAATGGATAGAAAGGCTAATCCGTTTAGCAGAAAGGTTATGTTGGTGGTGAAGGCAATGCTTTCTCTCAAAATAGGATGGAATGTGAAAAATATGCATGTAATAACAATTAATCTTTATTCTTGATTTATTCACCTCCTATTTTTTATGGTTTGAATAAATCTTAGAAGGTATTTTTTCCTTACGTAAATAAACGCCATAAAAATCCTCGTAATGTTTCTAATTAGCAGTAAACTTGTGTAACGATGCATCCTCGTTCATAACGCTCCTTAAAAAGAGATATGGCTACTGTCATACTGTTTTGTCTTTTACAGAAATTCACAGAATTCACAAACTGTGAGGAAAGTTAGATTTGTTGTATCGTCCGTGGGTGGTGTTCAAAACTCAGATAATTCATTAATAAAATAGGAAGGAGGGAAAGTTCACTCTATTTGGAACATTGTGTCTTAATTCTGTTGGAAAATTGAGTACCTGGCTCCCTTCCGTTTACTTCCTCTTAAAAATAGTCCGCAAATTTTACCAAAGAACAACCAATAAAGAAGGCAAACGAGAAAATTACAACGATACACTTGATTGTAAGTTTTTTAAGAAAAAAAAAGTGGAGAAAGTGGAGTAGGAGAGGAATTTGTATAATGAACGGATTTCCCCTTTCAAAATTCATGTCGTTATAAAATGTTGAGTTATGTATGTATTGAATAAAAGGAGGCAGAGAGAATGAGAATGACTTTCTCCGATAAGTGCTTGGCTTAGCATGGCTTGTGACATTTTGACTGTAATGTTTCATATCATTTCCTTGCTTCGTTTTTAAGGGTGGTATAAACTTTCTCCAGGTTTTGGTGCAAGCTAGGCTAAGGTCGTCATCCTATTTATAGGATGAAGTAGTGCCTGCCTAACTTGGGTTGGGTTCATTAGATGAGATGACACGGTGTAGGATAAAAGAGAAAGAAGAGGATGAAATGGAATAACTAAAACTCATGGAAGTTTACTACATCTGGTCCATATGTTTGTCTAATCCTACAAAATTAGAGGGAAAGAGAAAGCTAACCGCCTTGATCCTACACCGAGCAAGAACATTTTATGTTATGATAAGTTTTGGCACAGTTTCGACCCTGTCGACCATCTGAATTTAAGCTGTTTCTAAAGCCCAACTTAGCAATAAGTTATAAATAATTGAGTGTCTTGTCTTGACTTACCCAAAGTGTCGCTTCTTCTGTTGATGATCGGCTAATTTTCGTGAAGTGGGGAAAGCTCGGTCGCACACGTCACAGGTCAAGCCTTCATCTTCATCATCTGCAAAAAAAAAGAGAACGATAAAGATAAGAATTTGCAGAAAAAATACAGATTCATCCTTTACATGTACTATTAAATTTTAATGTTTTTTTATATTAGACAGATTCTATTTCTAGAGAAGAAATAATTGGAGAAAGCAGGGCGGTCATAAAATACGGGTGGGTTTGTTTAATCAGGCAATAAATTATATTAGTCAGTCAGGCAGGCATAGTAATACTGATTATTATCCCAAATCCAATCCAGACTGTATCAGTATTTTACGCAGTAGTGTAAGAAAAGATGTACACCCAAGTCCATCAATCTGAGGATGAGCCCATTCAGACCAATTATAATAATAACCATGCAATGCAAATAAATAATTGCTTTCTTCATATTGTATTTGTGTATTTGCTAATATAGAATTTTGCGACAAGAAGAAATTGAGGATGATCAACTTTAATTGGAATTTGATCTTATATCCTTATCTCTATATAACTTCTTAGCAAAGTTTAGATATGAATGCAGATGTGGATTAAATGGCAACCGGTATATAATTTCTTCTAATATCAATGCCAATTTAAGGTAAAATTATCCCGTCTCAATTTCAGTTTCACCACGACGAAATTTTCTACAAAGTATCAAAGGGGTATTATTCATTATCGCCAAACTAGCGATTCAGCTAAACTGTAAACCGACTAGTTGTGTCATAAATTAGGTTTATAAGGCTGTTTGAGTTGCAAAATTGGGTTGGTGTTGGATTGTGTTTGAAAATGCAATGGTTTGGAAACGCGTAAACGAGGAAGGTTTTCTTAATAATGACGATGAGCTATTTCACTTACTGTAAATTTGATAATTGTGAAGTGTAACCTTTTAGATTATTCCATACAACATTGGTTTAGTTTTTTGCAATCAAATGCGATCTGGTTGATTCCAATGTAGGGCAGTTTTGGGGTAAGTTGCGTTGATTTTCTATCCATCAGTTGGTTGAAGAAAGTGCAACTACTGAACAGAAAGACTAAACCAGGGAAATCTGTCGTCTCTTCCTGCCTTTGAGATACGCTGAGAGGAATGAAGTGAAGTTTGATGGTGGACTGGTGATGTATTTCCTCTCCTTCTTTAGGAAATCGTTTAGGATATTAAACTCCCTAGAATCCCGTTTAATTTAGGTGTCTTTGTGTCCATATCACAATACACACACTACAATTGAGAAATGCAGCTTGAGCTTCCCACAAATTGTTGAGGTTACGTTTTGCTATGCTTCAAAGGTTCTACGTTCGTTTTAAACTTTCTCTAAAATATTACGAATTTTTAAGTTGTCGCAGAACAAATATTTAAATTCGTCCTCGTATAACTTCGAAACAAACTTTGTCGCAAATAATATGAAAACAAACCATACAAAATTGAAGAGAGTTCTCAAAACTCTATCTGAAATGAACATTATACAATGCGGTCTTTGATCTTTCTTCGTCACAATTTCCTCCCTCAAGGAAAATACGGATAAATAATTAAGATCACGGCCATAATAATAATAGAATTTACTATCCGCCTGTCTACTGCCTATCTGCTCACCTTGAAATAAAGTTATATAGAATGAATGAATGAATAGAATCGTCTCAATTCCATTGCATCCTCATTCATTAAACGTACTTTCTCCTCTATCACACACAAACAAGAGAAAGTAAGAAAAGTGCTGGAATTCTCCACTTTATTTTCTCTGACCGATCCCAATCCACTCAACCCAGTCCAACTTGATCAATATGCTAGTAATGAAAGAAGATATCTCAGGACGGGCGGATAAATGCGGAGAAAGTTTAAAGGAAAGAAGGAAAAATATGACATGAACGATCAAAATGATGATGACAGAAAATAATGGAGAATTGGTCCGAATAAAGTTTAAGTTTACCAGCCGAACAAACTTGTTCTTTCTTGGAAGAGGAAAGAAAGTAAACATGAATTTGACCTAAGTTTAGTTTAGTTCAACCTTAAAAAATGATGAGAGAAGGATACAAAAATGACAAAAACAGTTTCCTGTTTAGTTTTCTTATTTATTTGAATAAATGAATTGATTTTGTATATTAAGAGCAGTGTGAGAAGAATTATTTGGGTGGTAGTATATTATAAAGGTTGAAACCGCAATTACTTCTGCTAGCAATTATCTTGCACTTATGTATTACGAATCAAAGTAAATCCTGAAAAATAAATTTGACTTGCAATCATTAATATTTGATCTTTAAAGATTGTATTTTTTCTGTCCGTTTCTATCGTACTGCAATTTTTCTCTGACTGCCTGTCCGATCTCCTTTACTTTAATTTACTTCAACGAAGTAAACCTGATCTTTATTGTTTGGCAGCTTTCTTCCCTAGCTTTTGACACTTAATGTCAATAACATTCATTTTACGTCTGGTTGCTTATGTTTACTTGATTTCTTTTCTCTTGGACAAAGCAAGTTAATCCACAGTAAAGGAAGGAATATATGGAGCAACCATTAAAATGAGAAGCACTACTGATCGTAAGCCAGGGAAGAGAAAGTATAAAATCGGGGTCAACTCAGACCAGCAATAACTTTCTTCTTTTCTTTCTGGATCATTTCAAATAATCCTCCTTAACCTTCATCTCTTCAGACAAGTCTGATAAGAACGAAACAGAAACAAATAGAGAATTCGTGCCTAATTGAAGAATAAAAGTGTGGTCAATGTCTTGTTGGTTAGGCTTAATTATTAGGGCAGATAAGTTTCTTATCATTATTGGACAAATTGGACTTATTCTATTTCATTCTGTTCGTTGGTCGTTATTTATCGTGGTAATTAGCACGTGAATGAACCCTCGTAAACCACAAGATCAAGAAGTGGAAACAGTTAATGAGGTTAATTACAGGAATATCTATGTGAGTAAATCATGAACATGCCCATTTACGTGCTAACTAATATAGGCAATTTTACTTTCTTTAACACACACGTGGAATGAATAACACAGTTCATGCATGTAAAAATAAATAATTGTACTTTCTCCGTTCAGAAATTTTCAGAAATTCCACAATCTTTAAATATTAATATGAATGAAACTGAACATTACATTCCACTTGGTCTTTCCTCTTTCTCCATTGCAGAATGGTGGAGTTGAACTCATCTCAATCCATATATTTTAAATACGTTCTCTCCCAGAATTTATGGAAATTATGGATTGAGTAAATGAATGTGTTCTAATTTAACATTTGCCGAGTCAAGTGCAAGAAAGCGTTAATTTAATCACACATTTCACAAAGAAAATGCCCATGAACTTGTTTTTTCTTCCACGCCATTTGCTCCATTTATTTATCTGTACTTTGTACCATAGAATTCTTTACGTTACCGTTAATTTTTATTTATTTTAGGCTGGTTGAGATGAAAATATCCGCATTTATTTGAAAAGTTGCTATCGCTTAGAAGGTCAAAACGTATGATGCAATTCACATGAAATGAAACGAACCGTTTTAAGCCTTAACTACAACAAATCAATATGTGCAATCAAACCAAACCAGACATCTATTCACTTCGATTCAAAGTAAGTCGTTCATGAATGACGACGAGCATTTGATATATGGTGACTGCGATATTTGTTACTCATAAGGAGAAAGTCATCATCAACCAAACAATCATGCAAATATTGTAGTTTGCACAAAATCGTTAGTTAGTCAAACCAAACGACAAAAGGAAACTAACCATGCGTATTGCGAATATATTCGCCAGTGTTCACTTCACTTGTATCTATTTTGCCTATGTGCCCACACACTTCAATATGGTTGATTGAATGTACGGGCCATTTATTATTTACTTGTTGGCTCTTTCCGATTAAGTTGAGTAGCGAACTGAATTTGCTTTCACTCCAATTTATCTAATTGTAAATAAATAAATAAATTTAAGTTTCGCAAAATAAACAAATGACAAAACTATGAGGGTATTCAATAATGGTTCGCAACGTTAGCAACGTTAGCAAAAAAATAAGTTGGCAAAATTAGCAAAATTTTGCCATGCTTTCGTTTGCCAACTTGCGCATCTCCAAGGCATGTTTTTGGTGAGCATATGAAGTTCGCAAGTTTTTTCTGCTGCCCAATTAATTGTCATAATTTTTTTCCTGTTAAAAACTTTTATTTACCCGAAAAATATTTAAAACACACTTCTTTCTATAACAAAATTGTCATAATTATAGTTGCCATAGTTATTTTCATTTACTTATTTTTGCCAACATAAGTTTGCCAAGTCAATTCACTATTCAAGTTCGCAACGATAGCAAAATTGAAAAAGTTATGTTGCGATGCTAACTTGCGAACATTTATCGAATACCCTCTATATTTGAAATTCTCGAAAATCCGTTGAAATGATAAAAGTTTGAGTTTTAATTAATCGCAAAAAATAGAGCAGAAGAAGAATCCAGATTATTACATTAAACTCAATGCAATAATCCCAACCCAGCAAGAGGAGAACAACGAAAAATTCAATTAAAAGTCAAAAGGGGTTGGTCGGGTTTTGTGGTGTAGTTTTTCAATTTTGCTTTACTGTACTTTACTTTTGTGTTGAGTTATTTACATAAATTCGCGAATAAATTTGCTAACTTTTTTACTCTTAAAGAGAAAGTTTGGAAAACATTGTGACTAACAAAGGAGAAAGCAGTTGGAAGAGGAAGAGGGTAATACAAAATACAGATAGAATTGATATCATAATTAAGTTTCGACATTTACTCAACCTATCAAAAATCCGGCTTAAATTAATTAAATAAATGAATCGTTGGATCGACACTCATGATTATTGGTATTCTTATTCTTGAATTAATTAGTAATATTTTAAGACCTTGACATGATTTGATTGAGCTTGTGATCTAATTTGGTTTATATAAATCCACTTTTTTCCCATCCGTAATTAAACCGGAGTCAAGTCAAAACCATCCGTTAAATAAAATACAAGTTTGTGCTAGATAAAATAAGTAGAAAACTTTAATTTAGCTGTGGTTTTAAATTCATTGGATTTCATTTCCCAGCAGACAGAACAGAATCCAAACGAATCAAATAATGAGATTGGCTCATGAGACAAGGAGAGAAGAAATAGATTATTGAGAGAAGTCCTTAATTTGAAAGTCAAATCAGAGAAAATTGCAGGTTATCTAAGAATACGGAGAAAGTTGTGTAGTCTGAATTCACCCAGATTTTTTTACGAATAATAATCGGCAGTGGTGAAACTGCATATTACAAAATTAAAGACAATTCATGCAAATTATTTTGTAAAGATAATTTTAAATGTTTAAAGCCAAAGTATTATATCAGTAGTAAATTTATACGAAATGTACCAATTAGATCAATACATGTCATGGTGGTCAATGGTCAAAGATTTTATCCATAACGAAAGTGAGAGTTTGGGAGATTTATTTGTTTTCATGTATATTCATCATATTTTCATGTATATTTTATTTCATACATATAGATTTAAAGATATTTAGTTGTAAAATAATAATTTTCAACAGTCGAATTTCATGATTCCAATTAAAAATAGTATGTAGTTTAGGTTGTAATTAACAGGTATGTAATTTAGATTGTTTCTGTACATAGGTTTTAATTTCTAACAAAGTAAAGGTGTTGAAATTGGATGAACATGACCTGCGAGCGAGTTAATGGTTATTTATTGTAGTAATTAACTTTTGAACAGATGTATCTATTTATCAGCGCTAGCTTATATATGATACCTTCTTTTGCTAATAAACAGTATGTATTCTATAAAATGTATAACCTTAATGTAATAAATAAGCGCATCTTTTTTTCAGGAGCAAAATTCCTTGGGGGATTCTTTAAAATTCTAAGTATATTAAACTAACGTAACTAAAAAAACATATTTTAAATACTTTCTCTGACAAGAATTTATCTAAAGGAAGGAATGAGTAAATGAATGCTTTTTAATTTAACATTTAGCGAACAAAGTGAAAGTTAATTTAATTACGAATTCCACATCGAAGAAAATACTCATGAATTTTATTTGGCCTCTATCATCACCACTGGCATTGTCACTGTTAATGTACTTTGTAGCATAGAATAGAAATTACATAGAAGTTACCATTAATTTAGTTTTATTTTAGGATGGTTTGGATGAAAAGAGCCGTACTATTATTATTTGAAAAGTTTTCATTGCTTAAAAAGCCAAAATCTATGTTTTACGGGTGGAAGTTTCACCACAGTAAAGTGAATGAAACGAAGTGATTTAAATGACCTAGTTTCCTCTGCTTTCACCATATTGTACAACAATCCAATATGTGCAACCAAACAAACAAACAAACTGTTTGAACAAAATTGAAAGTAAGTTGAGTAATGATAATGATGTCAACTTTCGACCATTTGATACATAGTTAGTGACTGCACTGTTCGTTACTTACATAGAGAAAGTCATCCTCAACCAACCAATCACCTTTGAAAATTTTGTAGTTTGTGCACAGGTTACAAAAGTTAATCTTTTCGCGAAACCAAACATGAAAATGACTAAAAATTATGCATTGCGAAGTGAAAGAGTAATTAAGTAGTTTTGTTTGTTTTCAAGTATATTCAGATGAGTTATTTGTATGAATTAATTGTTAACTGCATCGTTATTTTTTTTGGTTTTGTGCGACATAAAGCAGTGATCAAATTTCCTGACAATACCAAACCACCACAAATTTTGCAAATGTAAACGTTTGAAGCTTATTCAATATTTTATGGGTGCTAAAATTCAATGAAGTATGCCAATTAATGCTGGTGAATGTTCAATTTCATCCAGAAACATAGTTAAAGTAGTGTAGTTTGATTGGTTTTTGAAATTAGAGAGAAGAATGAAAGTTGTCCACTTACCGAAATCTGATGATTCGTCGCCACTGTCGACATCACATGGAGTGGCTGCATCTTCTCCATTTTCCTCATAGTCAGAATCAGAATCGAAATCGTATCTCCATCCAGTCTCCATCTCTTCGGTGGAACCACCACCGCTGCCACCCGGGTTGTTTGGAGAGGGTGTGGAAAATCTGTTTCCGTTTGTGTCATATGACGATGCTGAAGTGGTCAATCCTCCAGAAGAACCGGAAGTAGATGGAGAAGGTGAACTGCCATCTGTTTTGCCGCAATTTGAGGTGAGGTTGGCTGAATGGGAGCGGCTTTTATTTTGAGGGCGGAGTCTGTTATAACGGACTCGTTTTTGGTCAGAGGAGGTGGAGCCTAAAATTGATGTGTAGTAATTTAATGATTAATTATTGCGAAAGAATGTTGCAGAACGGAAGTAAAATTCAGTTATTATTTCATGCCAATTTGTATGGTAATTTCGTGATAATGTGACTGATTGATATGCATAATACTATTCTTCAATTATCATTGTTAAGCATAGAATAAATTAAATGCATGCATAATAAAATATGTTGGAAATGCACTCTCCTCTACCCGGGTGATATGATTTCCTATTATATGTCGTTGATGGGGTGTGACTTATATATGGGTGTGCTTCACAACTGAGACTCAACTTATACATAATTACTTGTGGCTAAAATACACAATGCATACACCTCCCTAGTTAAATTGAGCAAAGAAGTGGACACAAAAACCCGCTTCCATTTGTCCCGAACCCTGTAGATCTACTGAACAATATAACGCATTTACTTGTAAAAATAAATTAGAGATTTTTCTTGTGTTACATGATCTCTACTTCTCTTGTCGTTTTTTTTGCGCCGTTGGCGCGGCACCGCTCGTTGAAAATAATTTTGTAATTACATACACATGGTAAAATGCAGCAATCGTCTTGCATTAGCTGCCGTACGCAAATTACCACTTAGCATCTCAAAGCTATGCATATTGAAGCCAGTTTTGCTTAAAATTCTAGAATTCGGGCATATTTTCACACTTTTTCTTGCACTAGCCTTTTCAGAACCCTCTATCAAATATAAGTTCGTAGGGTTTCTTATGCGAGTAGCTCAGGGCGATTGTGCAAAATAAGATTGAATTCGTTCGTCACTATCTCTCCCCACGCTTGTACGCTAACTTGGTCATCCTTCTTCGCTGTTCGCTGATTTCAATATAAGATGGCCGCTATTTTTTGGGCCACTTCTTACCACTACTCGTTATCTCTATTTTAACTTTGTGAAAATACACCCACTTTTACGTAGTGGTACCACGTTCACACACACCTGAATTTTGTGTTCTTAATCTTTCCTGCTGCGTCGTTCACTCGACCTTGTTGAGACTGTCTCACATTGCCTCACAAAATATTCCACAAAATAGTTTGTAGTTGTATTCATTGCTTTCTGTCTTCTAATGAAATTGGATTTCTTCTTTTATATAGGTAATAAGTTAAGGTCGTAAGACAACGATTTCCTCAGATTTTGAAATGATTTGGAATTAGGTTGCCTTCTGTGATGTACTACAGCACCAGACGACCAACCTTTAATTAAAGTTGCGTAACTTCTTTTTGAGGGTTAGATACATAAGTCAGAGTAGGCTATCCTGAACAAGACACGACTGATGTCAACATATGGTTTGGATAAAAGAACAAATTGCATCTTTGCCCTCGTTTACTTTCACCTAAAATGTGTCTTTATGAGAAAGCAGGGTAATGTTGGACAAGATGTAAAATTGTATTGAATTTCACCACCACCAGAACAGGCTCTCATCTCCTATCCTCTCCCGTGTAAGCATTGACCCTAAAAAGAGAAAATGCCCGTGGCTGTAACCTTATGAATTTTACCCGAGTCAAAGCAAGTCAACCGTACCATCATCCCCATGAAATGTTCTTATTGTCAAGTTTTGTCCTACACAAATAAAAGTGTAGCAATTTTTTAATGTTGTGTTTGTCCTTTTACCCTCCTATTATAATATTTAGATACTTTCATCCATCCACCATCCTTTCTCCTTTCTTCTATTTTTTTAAATTGCTAGGAACAGAGAAAAAGCTATGCAAAATATTTTATGTTCCATCTTTGGCAGCGTTTCGCTTTATCTGTTTAAAGGGACACTTTTTGACAATATCAGATTTTTTAATCATGTCATTTTTTAAAGATTTTCGTGGAAAAAATAAGCTTTTGATCTTTTTTTAATTATTGAGGCAAAAACATTCTTTCCTATCCAAGTATTCCAATCTAAATATGTACACGTCAACTTTCTCCTGGCTGGAATTTTTTCTTTGAGAGAAGAAAATTGATAATGCATGCAAATTTCATGAATCTCATCTAGTTTTCGTAAAAGTTTGATACAACAAGGAATTTAATGTCGATGCACAGGTCAATTTTGTCCCTCCTTCATTTTTACACACTTTCTCTTTGCTATTATTACCCCACATTATTTTTGTACTCCTTCGTATTTTGTATCTCTTGCCATTTCTTTCTTTTTCAGTAATTCGGACTGGACTATGATAGGATAGGGTACGGCTGCGTCACAACTGAGAAGAATAACGTATACATTATTTGAAAATTATTTGGTCTCTTATATCATATTACCCTGCAGTTCGGATAAAAACATTTCTATTGTTTCAGTGCGGTTGAGCATGTTATGTTAGTTGTTCTGCTTTCACTGGACAAATTCTACTCCTTGTGGGAAAGCAAAGGAAAGTAAAGTGTGTTATTAAGTGTAATAAGGATGGAAGGGGAAATCTCAGATGGGCAATTCATAATGGTCCCGATCAGCTCAGGAGCTCACGTTCGTTTACAAAGAGAAGAGAAGGAATGATGATGAGCTGATAAAACCTGAAAACATTTAATGGTTCACGAGAAAGAGGCGAATTAAGAATACTAATAATTTAATAGTCATTTTTTGTTCCTGACTGTCAATAATAATGATACCGTTTAAAGTGTGACAATGATAGCGTGATGTGTTGTGACCTGACATAACGATATGTGTGAATACCTGTCATAAAGTTTGACAGGAGAGCAGTGTCAATTTAACCATGATGAGACAGGTAAACCTTCCCTTCTTTCTTTTTTGTTTGTTAGTTAAGCAACTATACCTTAAATTATTAATTGAGTTACCAAGAAAATGCACTATTACCCGTTGTGCTTTCTCCTTGGTGAAAGTTTGATAATGTAATCAAGCTCCTACTCGTATGTTCGTATATGAGATGAAGTAGTACAGTAAGAAAAGAACATGCAGCAATAAGGGGAAAGGGGGACGTGTTTTTCTGCATCAGCAGGGGATCAATCACCTGTCTACGTAATCAACACATAACGAACTTTCGTCGTCTCGTCTTGGCACGGAGAGAGAAACACATCAGCTATACCTACTATCATTCTATAGTACATTGCAATTGATGTCGGTTTGATTATTTTATTTTATTTGGTTCGTAGCCGCAGGGAAAGGACTCAATTTGTTTGGTATGGTATTTGATCCAGGTTTGGGTTTGTGATTACGTAAATGGATGAGAAAGCATTGACAGTAAAGTATAAATAAGTGACCAACTTTCTTGACAAAAGTCACAATTTATTTATATATGTATGTATTTTGCTCGACCTACTAAAAACTACTCACTCGATTCAACCTCCCTATGAAATATTCAAATATATGTAAATGAACAGAATTTGAGCAGTTGCAGCTATGGTTAGTTTGTGGGTAGATGCATACGAAAAGATGAGTTATATGCAATGTGTATGTCAAATAATAATATGATGTAATAGTATTATTATTATTATAATAAATTGGGGATAGTTATATCACCCCCATTTGTAGGGTGTTTTTTTGCTTGCTCTAACTTTCTTTGGATAAAAGGATTTATATAGTCATGTTGTTACTGTGATGAAAGCCAACACCTTACCTATATATGTAGTAAAAAATTAAAAACTGGTTTATATATAGAGATTTTGCATACATCTCAAAAACAAATTTTTGCAAAGTATACAAACATACATACCTATAATACGTCAAATATGGTCAAATTGTTCCACTTGAAAATACTTCCTTATTATCTATTCTATTATGCTTCTATTCGCCTAAAAAAAGAAAGTAAGTGTAAATGAAATAGGTATCTTTACGTACCGTTTCCACCCGAGAAGGAAAAGTTGGTAGAGAAACTCTTCCACAACACCCATAACATTTTCACTGCCACCATTTTTTCTAATTTGATGTACTTTTTCGACCTTGGTACAGAAAACTTGATTTTTTTCGTCCTAATTTTTCCTCCCTTCTTACAGTGTTTATGTGTACAGGAAGATAAACGTGATGACGATGTATAAAATTTAACAATTTTAGTACAAGTTACTTAAGAACGTGTTAGGTTACGTAGGAAAGAACGTTTCGATTCCTACACGAATTTGCCTTACAAAACGAAATGATTTTATTATAATTGTTATGCATAAATACTGCTCCAGATTGTGGAATGGGAAATGATGACCAATTCGACTTTTAACAACAATTATTTAATTAAAGCTCAAAAGGTCAGCTCTTCAGGAATAGTTGTAAATACGATATGATGTTTGTGTAAATGTGATGAGATAAAGTTGTGCGATATGGTGAAAGCAGGGTCGGACCACGAAGCTCAGAGAGAAGATGCGAAAAGAAATTCAGCAGAAGCGGATAGCTCCAGTCACAACGGCGGAATGAGCCGGGTTGTGTGGCAATCCGGGATTTTAACCGAGAAAGTAAAGTTAGTGGCGTGGATTGGATGGTATGAAATTCCTTTTTCTGTATTATGTACCGCTTCGTTGGTTGGTTCGTTGGTTGACGGGGAGAAAGCTAGTGCTCTGTGGTGGAGAAAGCAGCAAATATGTACCTTATACCCGGAATTCTGTGAGTTGGAGTTGAGATGCCTTAAAGTGCTATGAACTAAATCAGGTTGTATACAATTTTGAGGAGAAGGAAGGAAGGGAATCCAAGCAATGACATGAGAGTGACGTTTGAAGAGGATAAAGTAATATATATGGAGAAAGCGTGTGTTTGTATATACCGATACAGTGCAGACACACATATTTGTGTGGTTTAGCAATGAAATTTGAGAAAGTCTGCCTGCTGAGCGATTGTATGACTTTATTTCCGTTCAATCCACGAGGAGATAGCACTTGAAAGCAAAAAGGAAACGACTGATTTTGAACCTTCAATAAATCGGGATTTTTTTGGTTGGGGTTGATTTTGTTTTTATAACTTTTATTCATTCATTCGTTATTCATCATTGTCATGCTACGCTACATATATTATTATATGTTCTATATATTTTACCTTGTTTATTTTGAGTCATGTATTTTTTTTTACTTTCTCTGCTTCCAGTTCTGGAGAAGAAGGATTTTTAGAGAAGCAAAGCTGCTGAGATTAGAAAAATAATGCTTCCTGTTAGTTTCTCCCTTCCTGCAGCAAGGTCAGGTCAGGAAATTAACTTTAGTGTCAAAAAATCCAATTTCATTCGGTATACGAAAAAATCCTCGTGGAAGGAATGCATATGCCAGAAAAATTGCGGCGTAGTAATTCAAGTCATGCCCGTCAATTCTAATTGTGATGTAATTTAATAATGATCCACCTTTTCAACTTTCTCCGAAAAAAAGAAGATAGTAAATCCATCTACGGGAGGATTGGTTGAAAGTTTGGGTCGCTGAACTGAACTGGGCATCATTATCATTATTTAAATAAACACAACTTTCATGTTTCATGTTACATTTGCAATTAATTTTAACAATGTGACATTTCCAGTACTTTGTTGAAATAAAATCATTTTAATATATGTATTGTTCTAATTTTCATTTACGTGCACATGTACATAAATAACTTTTAAAATAAAAATCAATACAATAGATGGCAATATATACAAAATCGTGTCCCTTCTTTCACAGTTTTGACATATAGTGGTTCTGTGCTTTGCTTTTGAGAAGATTTAACCTTGTACGCTATTACAACAACAACATCACATTCCATTCCAACAAAACAAAAACATTCTTTCCTTTCAATGATGATTCCGGTTTAAAGCAATCGACTCAAAAGTCAAACCAAGCACGACAAGCAAGCAGGACGAGAAGGAAGAGAAAGTAAACTGAAGCAAAGTAAAGCAAGCACGTTGATGTTCCGTTCTATACATCCAATCCACATCATCGTGTACTATGTATGTAATCCAGATTTCGAGAAATAAATGGGCTCAAATCTCTCTATCCTGCATTGCAAATACAGCACATACATTCAAGAAGAAAGGTCGGTTGGGGTCGATCTTTCATCTCTCAGGGGAAATTTACATGACAGATTTGTTTCCAGGAAATAAATTGTTCTCATCCAAATCAGAAACAGAACTGTAAGGTAATTCGGTAGAGTAGTACAAGTGATTTTCCCCATTTCGTTCAATCCATCCATCCAGAAGAGTGTTTGATAACATGCATTTTATGTGAATTTTCTTTTCTGATTTTCAGCTTATTTTAAGTATTATTATTTAAGGTTGACTTTTCATTTTATCATTTGACAAGTTTTAATGACTGCATAATGTGAAATTTAGTATTACAGATTTCTGTATATATATTTTCAAATGTGACGACTCCATTAGTATGAACAAGAATAACTTATGACAGAACAGAATTGTAATTGAATCGAATTGAAATATCAGTAACTTATGTAAACACCAACGTCCACGTCAATCCTGTTGAGAGAGACGTCATGCTAATTCCGACATTGAATTTCTGCGAAACTTTTGTAACAAACAATACTGGAAAGCCGTTAATTTCCTTCTTGCATTGTGCAATAGAGAAATAATTTGCTTTCGTCAGTACCCTTGAAATTCCAAGTTCGTTTTGTGGATGAAAGCAATCCCTTTCTAAATCCTTAGAAAAGAAGAAGAAATAAAAAACACCACCGCTTTCTGTAAAAAAAAGTCCAGTTGTTGGTGCTTTGGGAGAAGCTGGAGAAAGCAGATATATTTCGACTTTCTCTCCGCCCGTCATAAGTTGAGTTGTTTGTTCTTTCGTGACATGATTCTTCTGTCGTGTGCAAAATTGCATTCTTCTAATCCGGATTTGAATTCAATCCCTTTTTCTTTAACCCAATAATAATGCTATTTACGTTGCTACTTTACTGCTTGTTTCAACGCCTCACAAAGAAGGAAAGAATCGTGCCTGAAATTTTATTGGTTTGGTTTTGATTTAGTTTCTAAGTTGTGGAGTGTGTTTTTGTGGAGTTATCGTGACATGTTTGCTACAGTATAAGAAAGAAAGAAAGCAGTGAAAGCACACTTATTGCGAAGTAAGAGAGATGAAGGATTTGTTTGAGACAAACGAGTACAGTACATACGGCAATAAATCAGAGGATATAAAATGGTGCAACAGCTGATGCATTTTTTGGTTTGGGTTTTGTATTTTGCAGTACTTGTTTGAAATATTATTATTATGTTCGTAAAATTTGGCAATTGATTTTGTTATGAAATGCATGAATGACGTTGAAAAAGCCTTTCATCATGAATTAATAGAGTAGCCATGTTTTGCCACAAGGAGATGAATAAGGCAATATTTATAGACAATTTTGGTTGTTGGCGTGCGATCCATTTAATTTTTTTTAGCAATGTTGTTGTTTTTTGAAATGTCAGTCAACAAGTTGTGCAACTCGGGTTGTGGTTTTCTCACATGGAGCACAAGGTACTGTATTTTAGCATCTTTTTAAATTGCAACGTTTAAAGTTAATCGAAATGAAATCATTTACAAATATAATGACTACAAGTATTACTTTTTTTTTAGTAGAAATTCGGTTTTCTCCGATTTATTTTTTGCAAGTTTAAAAAAAATCTTTTTCATCCTGTTAACCTTTTTAAATTCTTGACGCTGACATGAATATTAAAAAAGAAAAGAATAGAAATTAAGAATAACGCAAAATTAATAGTGCAAAGATTGTGCATTATTATTTTACAGAGTAA
>JAQFZJ010000458.1:0-26161 GCA_034695645.1 Folsomia fimetaria
CTAAAAACCTGTCAACGTCACCATTGCTACATTGAACTGATCGGGTGGGTTCAATTAGGACAGGATTAGAGGAATGAATGAAGGCCTTTAATTTTTGTAGGTGCCTCAGCCGGAAGTCCCGTGTATGCCCGGCAACAACAGCAACCATATTATGAATCTGTCCCTCAAAGCAGTGGACACCATCACTATCAACACTATCCAATCAAGCGGGGTCATGGTTGGGGTCATGAAGGAGGCATTGATAAGCTAGCCATACTTTGTGGATTGCATATATTTGCACTTGAAGGATTACATTGCATCCGACATATAAAATGACTTTGTGACGTGTACTGCGTGTGAGTTTAGACTTTGGATAACATTTCATCCCAATCAGTAAATCAAAATTTATTTGAAACTTAAATTACTTATTTATGTGAATATATTTCACACCTACCTACCTACCTATTCATCATTGTTTTATGATAAACCGTTTATCACACAATTTTGTTTCATGAGTAGTTAAATTTATAAAATTTGCTTTTAAATGTGTTTGTTTATAATATTCTTTTGCAGATTCTGCCTTATCTCGACAATGATATAATTCTGAAAAGTCAAACTAAACTAAAACGAAGACAACGTCGTTACATGGTTAGACTTACATTCTATTAATATATTCTTATTTAATACGATATGTACCCCATAATCAATTCGAATTTGTTACATTATTTAAGATCGGAATGGATTGGTGTGAGACAACAATGGTTTATGGAAATCACGGACGTATTTGGCAAGTGAATTAACACCGTCATTAAGGTATGCTAAAAAACGTATAGCAACAACAGTGTATTTACTTGCAATAATAATTAACATAATTTTTAGATCATTGAGTTTCTTGGAGCCCAACTACCTAGTGGACTTTAAATAATTATCATCATACACAACCACCGTGGGATCCAATAAAGGTCTCTAAGAACCCTAAATGTTTGAATTGAGTCTGATAATTAGTCGTATATAAATAGGTTAAGAATAGGTTAAATAAATTATTTTGCAGATTTAAAAATAACTATAGGTATAGGTATTATTAGTTCAAATTAGGTAAAAATTGTTCATCTTAACGAATTTAGTCAACAAATTATTCTATATCTCTTATATATATATATCTTCTATATATCTTATATGGTGGTTATCTATTTTGCTTCAAACACAGCCGAAACTAGAATAATTTGTAGAAGCAATATTGCATTAATCACAGACAGTAAACGCAATTGCAAATTTTTGTGGGAGCCATTCATTAGTTGGTTTTGGCTAGGATTCGAACTTCAGCTTTACCAATTCCAGTTTCAGGATTTAGGTGTTATAAAAAATACAAGGTTGTCAATTTCATTTTAATTTAGTTTCTGCGTATAGAAATATTCCAAGTTGCCCAGTGTTTTGCATCATGTATCCATAACAAGTCAGTTTACTGGCGCGCTAAAAAGTAATTGGTAAAATATCTGTTCATTTTTCAACTGCAGCTTGTAATTTCTTGATGCTCATATCTTGAGTATCTGGTACAACATAACAACTCAATTGCGCGTATTGGCTACACGACTCAAAACTTCATACGATGAGCTTATCTTTCATCTTTGTTTAAATTACAATAGGCCATTTCCTTCTCTGAATATTTGCATAAATGTAAGGTTTTCTTGGATACTAGGTATAGTTCGTCCTACCTAGCATATCCAAATCTTGCATAGTAACTTCATCATTGTACTTGCAATTGCAAAAATCTGTCTGGTAGTTTTATGACACAACTTTCTTCGATTTTAATTTTAATTGGATAATGTCCTACATTTTAGGAAGAAATTTACTTTTGGAGACAAATGACAAAAACTAAATTAGACGCACATTCTTAAATTTGCTAATATTTAATATAGCCTAGTACAATCCATTGAGCAGTGGCTGCGGAAAATGAAAATATCCGTGGGGACAAAGAGGCTTATAACCCAAGCCACGTGCGCCCTTGGGCGCTGGCGAAATTGGCATTCACAATACGGTCCGTAGATATATAAATTTAAAACAAATATTTATGCTCTATTCAAAACGTCTATTCAAAATTGGCGAACACCCCATTTTGTGATTGTGTAAATTGTACAATTTGGGAGGGATTTGTCAGTTTTTCTTAGATGGAGAAATATGCATTATACAACTCCTGGAATTTACTACTGGTCGACGACAACTTGTCGTTAGTCAGAATTGTACAAATAAGCAATATATTAAGTGGTGATTTTTCATCCCCTCGTTTGGGCCAGACGAGATGGCAGGAAAATATATTACATTTCTACAATGCTCCATTTCAAATGTAGTTAATTTGGATATGCAATACATATGCAATTCCTCCAAAAGGTTGCAGATTACCAAGATGTAGTTTTACCCCAAAAACAGCTTCATATGCGGTATGCTCTATGTTGAATGAATTGAGAGTGCGGTTAAGAACAAATACCGCTGTTGTCACTGCCTCTCCCCAGAGAAAATCAGGTAGACCACTGTCCAGGAGCACTGCACGTGCTGATTCTTGGATGGTCCTCATTTCTCTTTCAACTTTCCCCATCATTGTTGGGTTGTGGGCCGGTGTAATGGTGTGCAGAATACCTTCACGGCGGAAACAATCTTGCAGTTCCTCCTCCTCAAATTCACCGCCCCCATTGGACTTGATCCTCTTAATGTTTGCTCCGGTTTGATCCTTAAAGAAACGGAGAAAGTTGAGGATTGATTGTGCTGCATCATATTTCTTCTTGAGAAAGGACACGTGGCGGAATCCCGTCTTGTCATCCTTTAAGACCAATAAATATTCAGCACCCCCAATAGTTTGTATTGGCATCCCATCTTAAAATCATAAGGCATACGGACAGATACAGCAACATTTTAAAGCAAAACCATTGTCATTATTTATTAGGTCCATCATATATCAATTGAATAATTTTATATCTTAAAAATACAGTATTACATGATTACAATGGTGGTATGGTATTCCAACCTTATATTCAAATGAAAGGTATATACATTTAAAATTGTAGACTCTCATCAGATCAACATCAGGCTTCTAGAATGCTACTTTAAAATTTCAACATGTGTACTTCTATAGAATACGTATTCTCTGCAATATGTATTGAAATAGCGTATTCCAACTCACTTTTATTCACCACTTACGATATTTCCAATTAACAATAAGCTTAAGAAATGCTCTGAAATGATATACAAGTTGTACATCTAGCGGTGTGATATAATGCTGATCTTGAAACTGTCGAGAAGAGATTGTGCAGTCTTTGTTATGCTGAAATCCTTGTTATGCTGGGGATGAGATTTTTGTTAAGCTGAGACGAGATATGCAATTGTGCAATAACAGGGAGGATAAACATTTTTATGTCTGAGCCAATGCAGTGGCTTGATAAGTCCAGTTTTATAGCAACAGCCATAGCATTGAGTAGAGTTGGTGTTAAATGCTATTGATCGTGTGTGTGTGTGAGTACCACTCAAAATAAAAAATTTGTATGTAACACAATTTTATTCTCAATAATCAAGTATAGTCAAGTATAGATTTTAAATGTTGTGTCGTGTATATAATATCCTGCTTTTAAAACTTTTGGGCAAGGTGTCATTTACCCCAATCGGATTAACAATTTCAATAGCGTGCCTCGTTCGGTTCCTCTGCTATTGGTAGTTGTTCAGGTGAACAGATTCATGCTTATTTCGAATCTCCCTCGAATGAATATATTGTCCTCGAAAAATTACTGCATTACAACCCATGTTGCCATTTCAAGTGGCACTTCAAGTTATCGTAATTAACTTGATTAACGTTCTTTTGGATCTGCTTCGGGATAAATATCGAACCACTTGCAATCCAATGGTTCCTTCACTATGCTATTGTTTATCGGATAATCCAATTCGGATGATGACAGTCATCCCATCGTGTAATTTTGGTGTCTTGCATAACGATCTAATACCTTATACCCATAAATTTGAACTAGTTTCGTTAATGGTGAACCTATCTGTCCTTCACCCCTTAATTAATTTGTATTATCTTATACAGGGCTATCGCAATTAATTTGCAGAGTAATCTTAATCTGCAAATTAATTAGTGAATTTTAGGAAATTAAAATTAACATGAACTTCTTCGAGACCACGTAATTAAAATTAAAAATCAATTTCCATTTTTGGACTACCGGGAATTAGAGATTAGAAACTAATTTCTTCACGCAGGGCAAATAAATTAAAAATTAATTTCCGGACGGTTTTAATTTTTGAAAATGACATTAAAACCTGTTTATCTTGGGACCAATCCCTAAATTGTTTTTATTTTGTATTAAATTTAACCCCCGGGAATAATGATTACACGAACTGATTTCTTCTGTGGGGCATGGTGTTATTTTGAACTTAACTTATTAAATTATTCAAATTAAATAATTTTGGAAATTAAAAGCTTTTAATTTGTTGGGCAATTAATTAGTAATTAAAAAATATTTTCCTCTGGAGTCGGAATTAGAAATTAGGAATTAATTTCTGAGGGAATAAAATGCAAGAACAGTGTGCATCGATTGAGGGTAACATACAGATTGATTTATTAAAAACGAAAAAACATTTCATGGCATGAATAAGACGAAGGTTGCTGGAGAGGCATGCGGAAGACTTTTCAATATTAATTCTAAGTAAAAGATGAGGCCACCTTTTCTGCAGGTGTCCCAAAATCCTGGCCAAATAAATCCAGGCCAATAAAACTATAAACACATTCCTAAGCATGGAATATCACAAATCTCATAATCTAACAATTTCCATTCCAGCTTAGCTGGAAATTATGAATTAAGAATTAATTTGTTTCATAAAACTCCGAGATATTAGATCAGGAATTAGAAATTAATTTCCAAACTCGTAATTAAAACAGCCCTGATCTTACCAGATATAATTAGTAGTATTTTCCTATAAAGCCTCAGCTGCATATGGTAACTGTTTGCGGATTCATCACTGCATAATGCGACGGGACTGTACTTAGGTCACAATTTCTTATTTGGTGAGCCCAACACTTCTGCAGTAGTAGTTGGCTCCACCTCCTCCACAGCAAGGTTTGATCTGTATCGTATTGGCTTCTGCAGTTTGTTTCGATCACGAAGCTCTCTTTCAGGCATGACGACGTCATCTTTGTTTATGACGTCTGACTCTGTGCATGCTTTCTTGTTCTCATTGACCAGGTCTGCAGAAGCGTTTTCATGCTGTGTTTCATGCCCTCCAGCATCGGAGCTCTCCTCATCATATTTTGGGAAGAGTTGGATCTCATCCAATTTTTCATGAAAAGTGACATTTCGTGCTTCGATTATTTGCTTGGATTCTCGATTGTACAACCAAGTTAACCGTTAACGCTCATTTGATCATACTTTGCACTGTTGTAATCACGCCACTATTTATTCACAAAAATGTCTCAATCGGATAATTTCAAGTGAAGCCGAAGATACGTATTTATACATTTAAGTATATCGGAAGAATGATGTAATATTATTACCTTTAATTGCTCTAAGACTGTTTGACATTATTGGGTGGTTCCTTTGAGTGCCGTTGCTTGGGATGACAAAGACGACGTCGGTGGCAGAGCTAAATGATCATCTATCGACACAACCAACCGTTCAAATCCGTTATTTATCTTAGTCACAAATGACGATTCTGCTGATACAGCAAAAATTGCAATATATATTTTCCATTGGAATAGCCCACCAGCATATATTCTTTTGCTTTGGGTTGCCACACTGTTCTCATTTGATCTGGTATGTGAACGAATGCAGGACTTCCGAACACTTTCAAATGTTTGAGTGACGGTCGCTGTTTGAATATTACGTCATACGCAGTGATGATCGGGGTTTGTTTATCCAAGACGCGGTTATGTACATAGGTTGTTGCAGCAATCGCTTCTGCCCAAAGAAAGTCTGGAGCTTTTGCGGCCAAAAGAATTGTTCTTGCACAATCTTTAAGGGTTCTCATTTCCCTTTCAATGCGTCCATTATTTTCTGGGCAGTATGCGTAACTTGTGTCATGAAACATCCCCTTGGCTGAGAAGTATATCTTCATGATATCATTCACGAATTCTCCACCGTTGTCACTTTTGAAACGCTTCAATTTGGTGCCAGTTTGATCCTCCATAAAGTCGACATACTCCATAATGCGGGATGAAGCTTCGCTCTTGTGCTTTAGGAAATAGACCGTGCGAAACCCTGTGGAATCGTCTTTCATGAGGAGAAAGTATTTATTTCCTCCAAAAGATGGTACGGGCATTTTACCGGCCAAGTCTGCATGCACCATCTGTCATGGTTGAGTTGTGATTTTTTCATTTGCTGTTGGAAAAGGCTTTCTTGTCTGTTTCCCACGTTCACAATCAAAGCAATTAAAATCATCACCGAGTTCATCTTCAAAGATTCCCCGGATTGGAGATTTCTTCTATGACTCTCTGATGTAACTCATATTGATGTGAGTTAATCGCTGATGCCATAATTTTGCATTCACACTATGGGTTCTATTTGCAATGACTTGTTTCTGCTCTTCCCTGAATTTCATTACGTACACGTCATTAGTGAAAGTAGCTTCCGGTCCTCTGTAATTTCCCTCATTCAGATAAAGAGTTACAGGCATATCTCGATTTATGACATAGCCCTTCTTCGCCATTGCCCCTCAGAGAATAAATTAGCTGCTCCTGGGATGAAAAGGATATTGTGTAATATGCATTTCTCCCATTTGGTGTTAATCAATGCTTCAAGCTAATCAAGCTGGACAGTTCCACTTCCTAGTGCATTAATTTTCTTATTGTCAGTGATAAGTACTTGCACCGGTGTTTCACAGTCATGATATTCTTTGAACCATCTCTTGTCCCCACAGATAGAGGACGCTCTTTGAATTGTAACATAAATAAAATGATACACAAAATAAATGTTAAAGAACTACCTATACCTTATTATTATTATGCTTTAATTGTGAGTCTGAATGAATTTATGTATGTATTCCATCATTTCAAGATGCAATCTAATAATTGTGAAACCTAGAAAACAATAAGATTTTAGAAAATTGTGTTTCAATATTACTATAATATAACTTATCTGATATTGCATGACATCCAATTACGTATATGTATAATATGTGGGTGTATACTAGTATGTGTAAGTTATAATACACTTTCGCTAAAAACAATTCAAACAATCATTGTTGTATTAGTCCAAATACGGTTAAAAATTCCATCTTGGGCAATTAGCGAGTGCAAGTTTTCGATACTCCAGACTCAAACTTCTCTGCTTGCGAAGTGCCTACTGCCCTGTGAAAAATTAGTTGTATTTTAAAAACCAAACACCACAAATTCTTGAATGATTGGTTTTTTCTATGAAGGTTGTCCTCTTGGTTTTGGCGATGCCGGATTCCGTTGAATGGACGTTAATTTTTAATCGTTAATCGTTAATCCGGGTAACATTTGGGTGACGGAAGCGTCACTTACGTCACCCAAATCCGACCCACTTTGTTGGGACTCCATATCCGAATCATCGCGATCAGAGCAACTTGTTTCTTCCACCATCGTCCCCTTACTGACATCGGAATCGTCATTAAAAGTGTTACAATTTTCTTCTCCCATTGTATCGGTATTGTCGATATTAATTTCCTCCGGTCCGTTTTCACCCTCCACAACTTCCGCCTGATACATTCGTACATCGTTTAGGCTTCGATTTGTACTTACGAAATTGCTTGCTATCCTTCTTCTATGCTGCTTTTTCGATTTTTTCTTTGTACTTGGTGTTGTCCAGAATAAAGAGCAATTCGCAAGAAAAATCCTTAAACCCGTTGTGAGACCTTCCTCCTTTAAACTGGAACTGGAACAAGTCCAAAGGTTGGAGAAGTTCCATTGCCGACTTCAAATCATCTAAGTAACGCCTTGGCTTTCTGCTCCTTCGACGTTTTTTTCCAATTTTTCAAAACGTTCCTGGTCAAATTATCGTCGTATTTTTTAAAATGCAACAACAAATTTATTCTGCATACAATCACAACCACCTTGATATCATTAATATGTACGTGCATTTATACAAAACCTTTTGTACCTTTGAAATAATCATTGCCCGTCTCAATGTTGGAATATGAGTAAGGCCAATGTCCACTATCCCCTTTTCTCTTGCGGAGCGAGAGATTTTTAGGGGTACTGTCTCACTATCTAGATGCCTGTCCTTTCTGCAGAACAGAAATAAGTAATGTATTGAAAATATTTACGTGATTTGTTCATTTACATTTATACATTTATGTGATACATTTATTTTATTGCGTCATTTATACAAATTAAGTCAGTATGAATAGAATATTACATGCTGGGGGGAATTATTTGAACTAATGTTAGATTACATATTACTTATTTTCAGAGCTTTGTAATGATTGTGGTAAAGACGTTATTCCGTCTTTTAAAATAAAGCGTTTTGAATCAAAACAATGCATTGCTACTTTAGTAAAATTAGCTGTGAATAACTTATGATTTTTAGATCTTATTTGATTTGATTTCGTAATTAATTTCTTTTTATCAAACAGAACTCATTTAAATTTCTTGTGACACAAAAGACGCTTCACTATTGCTTTATTGACCCCCGTAGCACCAACTTTTCTCATCATCTTCCCTTCCATAGAATACATTTTTGGGGCTAGACCCACAAAACTATAAATAATATTTCCCTGTGCTTTGTCTTTCATTTTCTCTATTGTTTTCTTATTTGTACACGAGTATTGGAAATAATCAGGGTTATACTGACTAAAATCAAACTCGTTACTGTGCGTTTCAAGATCTAAGTACAGATCCTTAGTTTCTATACAGTAACACAGACTGTCTGTGTCCGTTACTAAAAACTTTGCCCTGTCACCATACCATGATTTAATTTTATCGAAATGCCATTCATACATGAATAATTTACTTAATTCAAGCACTGTGAATGCTGTATAAATAGACTTATTTAGAATTAAAAGTTTTGGGCAAGGTGACTTACCCCAATCGGATTAACAATTTCAATAGCGTGCCTCGTTCGGTTCCTTTGCTATTGGTAGTTGTTCAGGTGAACAGATTCATGATTATTTCGAATCTCCCTCGAATCATTATATTGTCCTCGAAAAATTACTGCATTACAACACATTTTGCCTATTTCAAGTGGCACTTCAATTTGTCGTAATTAACTTGATTAACGTTCTTTTGGATCTGCTTCGGGATAAATATCGAACCACTTGCAATCAAATGATTCCTTCACTATGCTATTGTTTATCGGATAATTCAATCGGATGATGACAGTCATCCCATCGTGTAATTTTGGTGTTTTGCGTAACCATCTAATACCTTATGCCCATAAATTTGAACTAGTTTCGTTAATGGTGAACCTATCTGTCCTTCACCCCTTAATTAATTTGTATAATCTTATCCAGGGCTGCGCAATTAATTTGCAGAGTAATTAATTTCCAAATTAATTAGTGAATTTCTATAAATTAAAATTACGAAATTAACATGAACTTCTTCGAGACCACGTAATTAAAATTAAAAATCAGTTTCCATTTTTGCACTAACGGGAATTAGAGATTAGAAAATAATTTCTTCACGCAGGGCAAATAAAATAAAAGTTAATTTCCGGACGGTTTTAATTTCTGAAAATGACATTAAAACCTGCTTATCTTGTGACCCATTCCTAACTTGTTTTTATTTTGTATTACATTTAACCCCCAAGTCGTGAATAATGATTACACGAATTGATTTCTTTTGTGCGGCATGGCGTTATTTTGAAATTAACTTATTTAAATTAAATCAATTTGGAAATTAAAAGCTTTTAATTTGTTTGGCAATTAGTTAGAAATTAAAAATTATTTTCCTCTGGAGTCGGAATTAGAAATTAATTTCCAAACTGTTAATCATTGTCATTGCAATTCATTATCAGTTTGGGTGGGGAAGTGGTCACATTTTTTGCTCCAAACTAATGCCAATAAATGCAATTAATAAAATTTGTAACCCTTCCTATCAACTCTACCTCCAAAATAATATAGTAATGCCCAATACGCACAACTCTAAAATATTTTTGTCAAAGGTTGTAAGCCCAAAATTTACAAATAGTATTATAGGGTTTTCAAATGATGGCTTCAATATACAAACGGTTAAATTAGTAACAATTCATGAGATGGCGAAATTGTCGAAAACTTGTCGGGTGAGAGTCGTTTCTCAGCACGAGCATTTTTTAAAAATCCAACCTAGATGATAACTCGACTTCTTCCTTCGTGAACGCTGAAATGTCGTCAAGCATGCTGGTTATACGAGAAATTAGAAATCAAGGAAAGCAAAGTTGGGATTTTAATGTAACAATATCCTGCTGTAAAATTTCGCAAACTGCATCACGTACGTCTACTTTCCATTTTGCAAATCGTGCATGATGTTCTGGTGGGACATTCTTCAAGAAATGATGAAAGAAAAGATGAAAGAAAAGATGTCCTTCAAGAAATCCTTCCAGCTGTCCGGAATAACTTTGATGATGTGTTTGGACCTGCTACGGCGGCCTCAGCCTCAAACTGACTGTGTATATGCTTCGTAATAATTCCTTCGTTGCAAACCTTAAAATATTATGTATAAAATAATTGTTTGCACTTTGGGAAATACGACTAACCAACACCCATCGGGACTGAATGGACAAAATGGTGACAACAAGACAAAGAAAGATTTAATTGAGTTTCCGCTGTTATTAAGACATGTATATGGCAAATATGCCGGATTAGTTTGCTTTTGCAATGGACTGTTTCAATAGCTCAATAGGTAGTACACAGGGCCTGTAATCAGGATTGCGTGGGTTCGAATCTCACCATTGCAAAATTTACTTTTTTTTACTTTTTTTAAAATTGCAAATACTTTCTTCTCAAACAATACCAAAACACTGAGGCACCAGGGATCTTACTCAGTGTTTTGAATCTTATCATCAGATATGTTTGCGTATATGCTTACTTCTTTGAACAATTTCGGCTGATGATTTCTTAATTCTTTTGGCGCAATCTAGGCGGGGCCGTGTCCGGGTTGATCGCCTGACCAAGACCTCAGCACTTTCATGTTCTAGTTGAGCGTTATCCATTGTTGTTGCTGGCTCGGGTGATGTTTGGTAGTTTATAATTTCGCGATTCTTTTCCAAAAGTTGTATCTGTAGGTCACGAATTTCCTGATCCTTTGCTGCACCCTCCTCCCTGCTTTCACCCAACAGAAGGTGAAGTTTCCTAGCCGTTACCTCTACAACAAAATAAAATTGTTAACTTTGCCAGAAATATTCATTAATCTGAGATTATCAGTCCAGAGAAGTAAAGGAAAGCAAAGTTGGGATTTTAATGTAACAATATCCTGCTGTAAAATTTCGCAAACTGCATCACGTACGTCTACTTTCCATTTTGCAAATCGTGCATGATGTTCTGGTGGGACATTCTTCATGTCCTTCAAGAAATCCTTCCAGCTGTCCGGAATAACTTTGATGATGTGTTGGGCGGATCAGGGCGTTCTTATGAACTGAACCGAACTGCATTATGGGCTTCAATATTTTGGTACAAAACTAATGTTATGAGTAACATAATGAAAGAGTTGTTTATTATTGATCATTTATACCGATTGATAAACTCTTGGAATAAATCGCGGTCCAAGTTGGTGTTTGTTTACCTACATATTTACAATAAATTATTTCCACAATTCGACAATTTTTAAACGTCCTTACCACTCATGTTTATGCAGCAGTTATATAACAGATCAAATCGGACGTTCCGATCTGCAAGCCCTTCTTTCTGTGATTGCCAAAGATGATTATTTTGACATAATAAAAAACCCGCTTTGGTTCGGCTTTTTGGTTCGTTTTCCCATTCTCCTCTGGACAAGAATGGATTGGGTGAATTTGGGTGAATTCTGTCTTCGTCCATTTCCCGAATGCTGTCTCGGAACATTGTGAAGTTCAAATATGCATTCATGAACGATCGTGTATACATGTGCACTTTGTCCACCACTTCCAGTTTGCCTTGTTCGCAACAGTAATACGGTTCGTTTTCTGTATCTTCAGTAAGCGCATAATAATCTTTGGTGTTCTTGATACAATCAACGTGATACCAAGTTTCTCGCCTACATGTTGTTCAAAATATTATTTCCTATTACCATCATCGTGGAAAACTTTTTCTCTACCTGCATAGACGATTATCGCAAGCTGTGTACTCTTTGTTTTGTTTTGGATCGTAGGCTGATCGGCAGATTCAAAATAAGCTGAGACAGCACAGATACATGTTATATTGTTTTTTATATAACATTTTAGGTCATACCTATCATGCGTGATATTTTTTGATGTCTATCCACTCCATGGCGTAAACCTCATTCATAGCGACCTCCATCATCCTAACTTTCTCTTCCTCTTTCAATTCTGGCCTTGCGTTTTCATAGTTTCGCAATAACATACGCCACAAGGGCAAAATGACAAAATCGAGTCGTCAAATGAAAGTTGTGTTTCACATCGGTCATTTTCAAAAATCGATATCATTTACTCTTAGAGTTTTCTCAAGACACATCTTGACGAGCATACCTCTCATTATGGGCAGATTACCTTTACCTGGTACTTCTGATTTGTCGCCGTAAAATAACTTCATATTGTCATTCAGAATTTGCATCTATGTACAAATCACATATTGTTATATAAATGTATCATTCATTGAAATTTTTAGGCATTACTCTTGCATGAAATGGGCCAACTCCAATGACTGGTCCATCCAGCTTCTCTTTTTGAACATCAGAGTTAAACCGATGGAAAAGTAAAGCCCGCATAAATTCAAGTTTTTCCATCACCATTTAATACCGTTGACATTGGCTTCCCATCCTTCGTAGATAGGTAGCTTAAATAATTAAAAGTACTCCTCAGTGTTACACGTTATCATGCTTATTGTAATAGCATACCTTATGATATACTCCAGCAACTTGATTATACCGTCCTTGGTGCCTTCATTAATGTCTTGAATTCCTTGGTTCAAAGCTTTAGATTGTTTTTTGCATATTCAGAATGTTTGTGAGGAATTCGTCAAACAATGCACTTGTAATTCTGAATTGATTTTAACAGGCAAGTATTCGACAAATTATTCGAGTTGCACCTCCGAGAAGGCAAGAAGTCAGAGGCATTCATTTACTACAGATCAGGGCAGGTCATGTCGAAAACCTTGTTTATATTGATCATAAAATAATAATGAACTAGTTAAACTCAAATTAAATATTAGATTCAGTAATCGAATTAAATTAAATAATGTATTTTTCATTTCTAATAAGCATGAAACCATATTATTATTTTACGATACTCATAGAATAACCATTCATCAACTTCTCGAATGTGACTACTGGCATATTTTAAAGTTCCTTCCACCCAAGCGTTATCTTCCTAATTTTTTTTGGTAAGGGAGGTAAACCTTCAGTAGTGGGATCGTGTATGATATTAATACGTCTTTTTGTAGTTAAATTTCGTTTACCGCGCTCCATGCTTGTGTCGATTGAGTAATATACGTTGGAGTATTCCAGTCCAACATGAGTATGAGTAATAGCTATTTTTACTGTCGACTTACTCTCTTTTTAATTTTCATCGCTTTCGCTAATCTTTTACAAAATATTATTCTATGTTCATGCACGTGTTGGGTAATGGATGGCCACATTCTCAAACGACCTGTCGCTTTTTTCAATATTTGTTTTCAAGATTCATAATAGGAAAATCCGATCCAAATTATGTCATTATAGCAAATTAAATTACTACTTATCATTTACAACTAAAATAACTCATTAATCATTAAGCAGGTTGATAAAAATATATTATAATTTATTCATCTGCAAAAAAACAGCATACCATAAACAAGAAGAAGAAATTATCAACCCCAGCAGCATACCAAATAGCAACCACACCCACCAAATCCCCCCTTCCGTCTCTCCCTGATTGTCACTTAAAGTTGAGGAGGATATCTCTTCCATCATCGCCTCTTCCCCACGCTCAGTCACTTCAGCAGTCAGCAATATATTTTAACCCCTAAGTTTTTCCACATTATGATATGAGTTACGTATCGCTTTGTGTGAACAATATTCCTTTTCCTATGAAAGCAATGAGCTTAGATTTCTCAAATCAATCTGCTGCCTTACTACCAGTTATTTACTTCGTTAGGCATTGCTGGTCAAGATCAGGGTTTGTCATTTGACCAAAAAAGCACCATTTTCGTCGACTTTGATAATTTTATATAAAATTTCGGATAAGGCGTTGGTGTCCACAGCAACTAATATGTCAAACATGATTATTTTAGTAAAACTAAGAATTGTACATTTGTAATTCATTTGTAATAAATTACAAAAACTGGATATCACCTGTTAAATTGTTTCAATAAATAAGCATATGAGTTAACAATGGAGAGTAGGGTAGAACAAAAACAAGCAAATGTTTAAGAAATTCCATATTTCTGGTGGGGTTCAGGGTATTATTTGATTCCGTTTTGTCCGAATTGTCCTTAGATCCGTTGGCATCATAGCATTCCAGATCTAACGGGTGAACGACCTCAAGCATGACCTGAGGTATATGTTCGCCGATGGCGAGACAGTAGTATGGCAAGGTAGAAGGGCGACTGCATATAAAGTGGGATAGTCTGGTCGGTTGGCACTCGATCAATGTTCAATATATGTTGATATTCATCTAAGAAAAAGACGTTTTTTACTACTTTTGTTTACTCAACGAATTATTTAATTGCCTGATGAAGTTACTTGTCTCGATATCCACACCGCAGAGTCTTTTGGAGGCCCGTTCAACTTTAAGTTGAGCTACATGCCAGATACACTAAATGCTTGGAAGTCATGATCTTAATATTTCAGCAATCCTTCCATTAAGCAGAACAAAATCCCAAACGTATTGTAAACAATTGTTCGGCATAATATATTAACCACGCATATCAATATTATGTTGGTTGTTATTGAATTGGTCCACAACGGGTACTAAGAAACTAACGACATTCATTTCTGTGAATTGAAACCTAACTGTCACCTTAATCCATCTACGTGATACTGCCCACCAGTACTTGCTACATCATCCCAAGCAAAATCACTAACAGGTAGATACTGAGTAACTGCTTCACCATAGAGATTTGTCCTGTCTACATGAAATATAAACGAGTCATCTTTTTGACCCATTTGATACAATTTGTCGTGTAGTAATCATGCTCACTACTCCTCTTAGACCGAACTCTAAAATATTGTGCCTTTATTGGTCGGTAATTAATTCTAGCAGTACTTGAGTACTAAAGGGTGCCGCCTGCCAACTATAGCATGGTAGACTCAAGTAATAACAAGGATCCAACTTGTAATTTTGTATCGCCAATTTACGATAATTTTCAAAAACAGTGGCCAATAATAGCACATCGGCCATTAAATATAAATCGTGATAATCCCCTAAGTTCCTGCAATTTTGGTTAAACATTTCTTTACCGTATGCATAATGTGCATCAGAAACAGATTTTCTCGAAAGTGAATCACAAAACTCTTTTATGTCAGGGAATACAGTCTCAAACAAACTTCTGTACAATAGAAAACTTTTTGAGTGTAAAAAATTCACAAGCTCTTCTAAGGAAGACTTTAGATGTAACACAGAATCGAAAAAAAAATAATTTGGACCAAATAAACTCATGCATTTTTCCGAATTGCCCGGAATATTTTTAAGCGCCTTTGCACCAAGTTTGCGGACGACGCTAAAACCAAATGACTATCATAATTCCTCGAGTTGTGCGTGACAGTTGGAATTTTATCACTTTGACGAAAAACGGCATTACAATCTCTGTGGGGTGGGAAGTCTTAATATTCAGTTTTAAACTTTTTAAACGAATAATAATTTGTTCATTTCTTAGACCGCTCAAGTGGTCATGATCCCTCACTTTAATTTTTTCGTCAAAGATTAGTAGCTCACAGATGTGGCAGTATGTTGCTGTTTTATGTGAAATAACTTCATCTGGAGTTAACGGTCGCATCGGAACCGAGTTGCAATTTGGATGTGATAATTCTTTGTGATATTTTGTGAGTTTCTGTCATAAATCTTTCCGTGAAATTAGAACCTCTAAAGAAAGAATGTTCTACTACTTCCGATCCAGGACCAATTACCACAAAAAATATCCCGAGGGTTAGTGATTGTGTATATTCGTAGTATTCCCTTTCTGCTCATCGTCCTTTACTAGAATAACCTCAAAATCAGCATATATTATGTAGTTGGCTTTTAGCTTTCTATATAAATGTTTCTTTTCAAATGTACGGATTTTCGGGCAATTTCGGACATGGTGGCTGTCTACTGAAGGTACAGAGACTTTTTGAGCTATAAAATTATAGCATGATGTTTTTTAAGTATTTCCGCAGAACTGTTAAGCAGTTATAACATAAGAACTTGTTATGGTTATTGCTCGAGTTTATCAAGCCTGAAATGTTTAAGATTGTCCTAAAATGACCTTGATGGTATGGACGAGACTGCACATACAAAAGATTAATAACTTTGTAAGATTTTTCAAGAACAAAACGTGCCTGGTATATACTATTTAACTCCTGATCACTGTCAATCCCAAAGACATTTATCGCTACCCAATGTCGCAAATTATGTTTTTCGAAATTTGTATTATCGGAAATTGAGGTAGGGTACGGAATAGCAGAAAAGTTGTATTTACTTTTAAATTTTGTATACTGAGAAATCCTCACCCTATGACCCTGATGCACATCCTGAGAATGCATTCCAACTAAAAATGCCCAGACAAAACAGTCCTTTCGAGAATTTTTAGGAATAACAACAGTATTGAATAAATGACGTTTTGCAATTGAATTAATGTTTATTAGATGACTTTTATAAACCTTTACATGACCGAATTTAAGAATAGGAAAGGATATTTATAATTCCATAACCATCTATACAAGGAAGACAAGTTTAACAAGGACATGACACATCGATGTGTGAAATATGAAAATATTAATAACCAAGGTTCATAACAAGTAATAAAATCATAAACACAGAATGTCACATCCTGTGACCTACATTATTCAATACGTTTTTTCAACGTTTGCTTGCAAATGGATTAGGTATATCGATATAACAACCAGCCTTTAATATCTCCAAAGCCACAATTCTAATATCACAGCCTTCTATATTGTCTACTATCCAACCACGTCCGTTTTGTTCAAAACATGTTAATACGAATTTAATATGAAGTTTTCTTAAAATAACCTTTAAATTGGAATTAAAATACAGTGTATTACATGACCATCATCAGAATTGGACAGGCTCTGGTCGTTTAATATTGACAACCAACGAAATTTGCAATTTTAAGCACTTCTTACACTATGGTGGAGAATATCCGAGATTTTTAATTTGAATAATTTGAAAAAGTTATTTACATTATTATGTCCAACAGTTTCAACATTTGTTAAATTCTTCTCAGCTCGATATCCATACGTTTTTAAATATCCCTGAAAAGTTTGGATTTCTTTGAAAGGAAGGATTTAGAGCTCCTAGTCCTGTTTGGTTCAAATTATCATGAAGCAGTTTTAGCCCATTTCCTCTAACCTCACAATAGGAACAACTGTGTTCCTTAATAATCACGTGTCTTTTTAAAAGCTTTGGATATGAAAAACTTAGTCTGCATGTTGACATTGTCCTCCTAGTCTCTCTCGAATACGATGTCCAAGAAATGTCGTAGACGTAGACGTAGAATTCCTTGTAATTGTAAAATATGGACTTAAGGAGGGATTGAACACATGATTATACGTTCAGTACTTACAGAATTAGCACCTGTGATGAATTTGAACTATTATGTAATTGTAGATTTTCTGGCCCGTGCTACATTTCCTGAAAGTTTCAGAAAGTTTACAGTCAGGAATTTACAATTATTATAAAGCAGATCTATATGAATTAATTGTAAAACAAATTCCGAAAATCCAAGAAAATTTCGTAGCGGTGCTTTATGTCACCAAATAAAATAGTACGTGGGAGTTGAAAACAAGTTTTCAAAGTTTGGATGTATTCCTAGACCAACATATATAAATGTGGGAGCAAAGCAGACGCTCAAGAAGTAATAACAATTCGTGCTTTCATGGTCCAATTTTGCCTGATAAAGCATAAATTATATAAAGAAATAACAATAATTCTCAACAATCTAAATAAAATAAATGCGGAAGTTAAACTATAATCCCAATATTGACACCATGAGTTAATTTGATAATATGTGAGGTCGCGGCCTAACATTTGCAGCTCTCTGGCTTTCCAGGTGTGGAATCTGGACAATGTGTTTCATAATATAGATTCCTGGGTAGATACTGCTGCTTCTAGCTCGTTTGTTCATAAGTTACAGCAGATATAGTAGATTCTTTTCAAGCAATTTCAGTTACAATTCATGTAGGCAGATTTATGATTATTCATACTCTTCTGAATTTTAGGAAATAAAAAGGCATGGGTTTTCCATTCCAAGAATATCAAAAAATAATTGAGTGATACGTGTATATAAAAAATCTCGCACCCTCCAAAATCTCAAGGTCCTCCAATACCGCATAACCGTGCGCAGACCTTAATTTACACAAAAAATACAATACTACACAAATACTGTTAGCAGGTTGGAAAATTTTGGAAATTATTTGCTCCAAAACCGTATTGCAGACTTGGGACGTGAATACGGTTTTGGACAGCCCTGACCCTAAGGGTCTCGCTAACGTAGCACCTCTCGAATAAGAGAGAAAAAAATGCTGCAAAAGTATCTTGAAATTATGAACGAGAACTAACGGGTTGGTTGACCCACAATGTGAACCCCTTTAAAAATTTCAATTTGCGGTTAAAACAAATGCAATGGGTTTTATGTATTATTAAATTAAGCTCCGTTGCATTGTGTAATCTTGAATAGATCCAACGCGCTATTTATGCATCATGTTGAAATTTTCGACAAGTCAAATAAACGATAACTGTTGCTGGATTGCATATCCAGCTTTTTAATGTGGAATTTCTTGGAATTTCTTAGTCGGAAAGACTGTAAGATTGATATTGTATACAGAACATCCCTATATGTATTGTAAGGGATCTTGGTATGGCATAACATGGAATAAGCTATCACAGCTATCACAACATGCTGATTCGGTCTCTCTTGAAGAGACTCCTCACTCCAAGGCAGTGAGGAAGGCAGTCTTGGCTTGTTGTGGTAGTGGCTCAAATGAGAACCACTAACCTAGTTAGAGTCCTAATTCCTGTGCTTTACCTAATTCCTAGCCTGGGGTGTAATTGCTCACAATAGTGAGGAACCCCTTGTATCCCTATTTTTTTTTTTAAATAAACTTCTGAACCCTACTGAAGTGGATTTTTTATTTTAAGGGGAATAAACAAAAACGAATTGTTGTAATTAACACTTACCAGATTCGGCACACCTTGCTTGCCTTTATAACTTCTAAAATATAAGTTTGGAAATCATCATTGATTCCTGCATACCTAGTTCCTGAAAATGCTTTTAGAAATATGGGTTTGATTACTACGATCAATGTAAAAATTGATGATTCTTGCATATGTTTTTACGTCCACCATTACATTCTAAATAATCAGACGTATTATTATTTTCACACTTGCTAGGCCACTTTTGAACTTGGTTAACCTATAATTCTACCATTTGATATTAGATTGCAAGCATAATATGACTTTCGCTCCCATTAATGCATGTCTTGACACTCATATATGATCATACCTATTACAATTTCGGTATTACAATATTGGAAATATTGTAAGCATCCTGCTTGAGTTTTTTGATGAAATTGTGTTTTATTGTAAATTCTAAGTATGCAAGAAAATATGAATCAGATTTTGGTTGGTTTTGGCTATTTATTTGTCATCTCACCACCATGGCAAAGAACGCAATAATCTTTCGTTTCATCTGTTTCTCTCCCTTTCCTTCCTCCAGTTAACCCTTGCTCTTTTTCTCAACGCACAATTTTATGATAGCTATTTTTACAGCTCATACACTTAAAGTATGAGCGACTATGTAGCTAAAGTCATTTTATTGCATTGTGGTCTTCCTATCTATCTTGTAACACTTTTGTTTTTCTAGAGAGTGAACTGTTCTCAATAAAGTTCATCTATCTTTCTAATATACTAAAAACTTTAGGAAGAAGTGCAATTTTCAGGAAGAATTTTATTCGATGCTGTCAGGGTCAGTGTCAGATGAATACGGTCGTTATCTCTTTAAACAAATAGAAGCCCCTTCCACATATGCTTCGCCTCCCTTCTTGCTGCAAGCTGGGCTTGCTGTATAATTGCAAATTTGTATATATTAATATTGCAATATTTATTTACTAGTTAGTTATAACTTGGGATTTAAAATCCATACCTGTGATTGTAAATTGGAAATAATCTCGTTTATGATGAATGAAATAAGTGAATGAATTGATCTTAACGCTTCTCCAATCTTCGAAATTCCGCGAGTAAACTGTATAGGATAACTTGTTTCCTGAAATTATTATGGTGCGTGGACTGTATTTTTTACTGTTGATGATCATCAGTAGGAATAAGTTGTTGGGAATTTATAATCGCTTACATATGGTATACTAAGTGACAAACTGCATTAGTATTTACTGCACTTTAGTTCAAACTAAATATGTTCTACGTCCAGTTGCCTATAATTGTGGACAGCAGCAACTATGAATAGTATAAGAAAACAGTGCTGCATACTAACTGTTACGGGTAATAGCAAATTACTGTATGCCGCTATGACACGGTTCAATCAGCGAGGTCTGTTAATCGAAGGTATAAATTAATAAATTTCATACTTGCAAAAGGCCTTATTAGTTGCACAAGCAACTTCTTCAGTTTAGTTTATAGATCATGTGGAGGAGGCCTATAGGTATAGACTCGTACCAGTATTTGTGTCCATTGTTGCTTTGAGTGAGATTCGGTCGGAAGAGATTAGAAAATATGGGGAACCCAATCTCTAAACAACACCGACAGGTGAAAAAGTCTCACCAAAATCCACTCCCTCAACTTGACGGTAACCTTTAACAACTCCTTTAACTAACCTTTAATCACCCCTTCAGGATTTGACTCGACTTTGTATACCCATCGATTTTTAAGTACAATAGCATTTGAGGACCTTTTGACAATGATCCAAGTAGCATTCATTTTCTAGCTTCTCTTCTCATTGTCCATTGCCTCTTTCCACTCATCAACTTGTCTAGACTTGATGGCATCAAAATAACCTTCTGGTTCACCAATTGCACCAACTTTAATGACATCGCAACCATATGTCATCACTGTCTCGGTTTGTCTGCGTGGTCGACCAGATTGAGATATCATTAATTGCTCTCTCCATTTCTGCAGACCAATTCTCATTTCTTTCCTCTTCAGTTAAGAAAATTACAAATTCCTCATCACTAGTGAGTTTCAGTTCTTTCTTCGGAGATTCATGATTTTCATTTTCTTGTTGCACTTTATTTTCTTCCACCGTGATTTTCAGTTCTGCAAATTCAGAGAGATCTGATTTTACCCAGATTTAGATTCAACATATCAACTTTCTTCCACAAAACTAACATATTTTGCTTGTTTAATGTACTTGTGTTCTGCTGGTACATAAGGAATATAATTTCTGCAACTCGCATTATACCCCACTAAAATGCAATCCACGGGTTTTTGTTCCCATTTGTTCCGATTTTGACCAGTCATTATGTTGGCGTGACCTTTGGATCCAAGAATCTTAACATGATATGCAAAGAGGGTTTCTTTCCGAATATCATCTCAAATGGAGTTTTCTCCGTGTTTTTGGAGCTGAGTGTTCTGTTCAAAATGTAACATGCAGTCCGAACGGCATCGTCCAAATCTTTTCATTTACCTCACTTTGAACCAACATTGCTCGTGCACTATCCTGCTCTACACAAACTTTTCGTTCAATCAAACCGTTGCTTTGACTTGTGTACGGTGGATTAAAACCGAGTCGAATGCCCTTTTCATAAATGCGGTAAAGAGGTGATCATATTCATATTCTACAAACTCAAGAATAATACAGAGATGTAAGTGACTTGTATCAATTCATAGCTAAATAAGAATGATTATTATTGTCACTTAATTATATGTCTTGAGATTTGAATTTGATTTTATTTATTCTCCCTCCTCCACGTTGTTGTTGATGGTTGGAATGTCCTTCACCACCATAGCCCCTCCCCCAGAAGTGTAGGCAAGGTGTAATAACCTTGCCGCATTGAAGGAATCCCTGCTGCGATAAAGTTGCACCCAATCTGGGAATTGTCTTGCGCCTGGAGTGCCGGTTCCTTAAAATAACTTTTCTTATAACTTTTCTTATTGGATTTGGTTTGAATACAGACTTCACACGCTTGATTACTTTCCCCGGTCAGCATATTCTCTACCGTACGCAGCTTCTTTCTCCGCTGTCTTTTTGAGAAATCGGTTATTGATGTGCCCCAGTCTCTGATGCCATGTGACCTGCTTTACGCACGCCATTGCCTGGTTTACCATTGGCTTAAATTTCATAATTTGCAATCCATTTCTTCGTTCCGGTTAAACATCAGCATTTATGTTTAAGTAGTAAATGATGTTACCAAGTTTCCTTTTAGTGACCTCGAATCCTTTGTCCAATAACACCTTTTCCGAAAACAGGTTTGTCCCACCAGGAGAATATTCCACGTTGTGAATCACAATTTGCTTCCATTGGTTCTCCTTCCACCTCCTTCCACCATCATGTGAGAACTGTCAACAATCTCAACAGGTTTAGATTTTGAATATTTTGTGTATTCAAAAACCCAATCCAACCTGCCGCAGTAATGCATGTTCGCTCCAGCGTCATTTATCCAGACGTCGCTGGTGCTACCTCCAGCTATATAAGCGGTCATAGTGGTATCATCTTTAGGCCGATCGTTCTTTTCTTCCTTTCTCTCTGGACATTCTGTCTAAGTGGACTGAGAGAACATAATAATGGTAAAGCGGAGTTGTGTTGGGTCGGAATTTGCTGAACATGGAATTATTAGCCATCATCCAACTTCTACATGGGATCTGCAATTGAAAACAATCTCTCACACTACACAAGTTTATACTATGTAGTGCAGTATACTATCATTTCGAACGTTTAGATTATTGTTTAGTGCTTCGGTGTGGATGGACAAACCAGAAATAAAATATCAGTGCAATTAACATCTTGTTTCAAAGTGATTATTTATTATTACGAATTGCGTTCTGTAATAAGAACTAAGTACAAAGTTCCTAAAACTCAGGTCAGGCGTATCATATTTCAAAGTGGGTCAGCAATTTGGAATTAGCGACTTTTAATTCCACCTGTTTTTCTCTAATTTCGTATTTTGAAGCTGCATTTGGTCTGCATGATGACGAGGCGCTTCTTCTTGATCTATCCGTTTCATTTCCGCCACAGCTCTTATTTGCATAGCGCCCTCAAGTGTTGATAATGTCCTCCTGATGGGACTCTTTCCCAACATCTGAATTCACTTCAATTTTGCGTTTCGAAGGTGGTTCCGTCATGACTTCCGGTTCGTTCATAACATCATCTTCGTCGAAAAGTATATCACCTGATGCATTTGGTGATTCTCGCATCAACTCCTCATGATCATCCTCTGATGTTTCCGCCGAGACTGAGGCTGTGTGCGGTGGCATTCGGTTCTTTATCGTTATGGTGAATATAATTTATATTTTTATGCTTGCAGTTTTAATAATTATGATCCCATTTAAAAAATAGGGGTTTAAAAAATAGGGGTTTAAAGTCAAGCTCTTTCGCACGACGGCTCTAGCTGACTGTTTTTTGTATAGGAAGGATAGGATGAGTTTAACTAGGTATACGCGGAGGATGGTTGATTACAGGTACAGAGTAGAACCACAAACAAGTGTTCTACTAATCCCTGGGTGCAGGAAACTCGCAATAGTGAGCAGTATGCATTGCATCGGAGTTCAATTCATATAATGGGAGTACAGCTTACTGCCTATTCGGCGCTGTCCTGTCCCCAATAGAACTTCCTTCCAATGCACTGCCCACATGGACCGACACGGGTAAGCCGATTGGTCCAATTTGCCAAAAACTGACACCACCACCTCAATTTCGCCAGGCTTCCTTACGTGATCAAGAAATGAATTCTAGCCACTACACTATGAAGCCATGGCATATTATGATCCCATTTAAGATTTGCATATATGTATTGGAAACATAACTCTTCTCTTGCAATAAACGGAAACTTTAGAAGAAGTAGGTTCATTTTAGAAGAGCACTTTAGGGGTTAGTTTATATACATGAAATTGTCCTTTACGAGAGCTGCCCTTGTTTCACGAATTTATGCATGTTGGTGGATCTATTTTCCTCGAATTAAAATCTAAGGCAGGTAGTTTAATATGATTCTGAAAGTATTAAGCTTGTAAAGAATCAAATTTTGATGTTTTATTTATTGTTTTTCTTTGCATTGGGAAGACTTAGATTACTTGGTTGGGAATTGTGGGTAAAAAGTATTTTGTTGCTAAATAAATTATTATCAAATGTGGGGAAAAATATTAAAAGCGTGGGTGGTTTTAGTGTCATCCATAAATGAATTTCTTTACCGACTGACGACGAGTAGCAATTAAGTCCGTCTATTTTAGTGGTAATGATTGGAAATTCATTATTGCATGGTTAAACGCATTTTTATCTTCAGAATATTTGGCAATCATCGTTTTGTTCACAAATTTTCATAACCTTTATGTGTAACAATGAATGAGGTGCACTTATAAGTATACATTTTATGTTGAAGTAAATCAAGCATTAAAAATAAAGTATTTTGTTCCAACAACCTATAATTAATTCAGTCCACTTGCCATTATATATTTATTTCTTGTTGTAAACATGTATTACCAGAAGATTTTTTTGAAACGGCTATTTGTTGTGTGGTTGATAACTACTTAGATATTACTAAGGTAATGGATGGTATAAATCATTGTATATAATTATTATGAGCTTTATTATTAATAATTAATTCTCACGGAATTATTAGTTTGTTTGTAGTTGAAAGAAATCAAATCTGAAATATGTATGTATAGTATAATATATGAACTTCGTTGTAAATTGCGATATAAGCAAACACAAAGTGTATAAGTATCTATGACCAAATAAATATTTATTCATTCTTTATATTGTCAAATTGCACATTGTTTATTTCCATCTGTTTGATTCCACGCATGCCTAATAAATTTGTTACTATCTAAATTCAACACGTCATACCTGCAGCCACCAAACATGTCATAATACAATTACAATAATCTACACACATTTTTCTCTTTAATTAAAACTATTTATTGACAGAGTGATGTCAGGCCAAACAGTGTGTGTGGAGCCTAGGTATCTTTTGTATATTTAGTTTTTATAAATATAAAATTCAGGAACTATTTTCGTTCTTACCTTACAATACCTTACCTGTCTCCTTCCTAATATCACTTTCTTTGTTCTCAATCTAAAAATCCGTAAGTTACGTGCATAGAAGAAACAATTTAATGGATTTTAACCTGTACACAAACTTATAGCATCAGCAGTACTGAGAAATCGGAAAACAAAAGGGACCAGCTTTCCAAACAAAGTAATAAATTAATATTATTTACATTATTTAATGTTGTTACACCCACAAATGTGCACGTATACTACATGGGAGGTTTCATTGAGCATATTTTTTTCACTTAAGGGTGACTGGAATATATAAGTTCTATTGCTGCTCATTTTCAAATTGGAGAAATAGGTGCGTAATTGTATATTTGAACCGAATTCGTCCACTTCTTGGACATATTCTGCTGTATTATCCAATAATCGTTCCATAATCATTCCAATAATCATATACATAATTCCTAAAAATTTACAATACATTCAAGACATACAAAATAAATATCGACCGAGTCCATTAAAAATGGTTCAAATTACATACGTCACAAAAGCCAGGTTGGATATCATGCCATATCAACACAACCATCACCATGGTAACATATTCTTAATAAAATGTTGAAAGACGCAAATAGGAATTTGTTTCAGGTTAAAATTGTTTCTCGTCGTGTGGAAATAGACTCCACGTATTACAGAATAGGTTTCAAATAAAGAATGAAAATGGGACATTTCCTTATTATGAATGAGTCGTCATATTCCTACATAATTATTA
>JAQFZJ010000459.1:0-26139 GCA_034695645.1 Folsomia fimetaria
AAACCAGTTCTATCCAGACTTTTTGCAAAGTACAGGATTCGAACTCCGGTCTTCTGAGTCAAGACATGAGAGTCTAGCCTCTGAGCCCGATAGGTTTCAAATATAGGTTTCAAATTGTATAGGACCGATACTATGACTGAGCTTATACAAAATATTGGGATAAGCACGGAACCTAATAAATCAAACGATTTATTTATGAACTCAACATTCAACATTTGGGGCGAATCGGTAACTGCATTAAAATAAGGTAAGGTCATTAACAAAACCTGACTGTAATTCTCACAAATTTACATACTTTAGAATAAACTGCATTTATTGGATTTATGTCAAATATTGTACCAACAGTGGTACTCTGGTGATGTATGAATGCATGAAAATATATTCCCATGTATGTTTATACCATTAAATAATTCTGCAATTAATTATCATGATCAAATTGACCCCTGAATCAGTAAAATCAATCGTATTTGTTTTCATTCACATAACGTTTTGGGTGTGCATCCCTCCTAGCCAGTTGGTTAAAAGTGCCAACATACATATCCCACTGGGATAACCGCGGGTAGTTTCCCCCAAACTCAATCACCGTTTCATCAAACACTTCCTTAATATGTATCAGCTTGGAGTGGCAAATTGTTGGAAAGAGGTGATGCAGCTGGTGTTCCCCAAAGGTGACAAGTATCACCCAAAAATTTGAATGCAGTTCTCCCGCCTTGTCTCGGGTAGCATCCAATTGACACAAACTACAAATATGAATCTCATATTGCCCTCTTATTATCTAACGATGATAAACACCTTACCCAAAATCTGGATCTGGTCTTGCCTCATCTCCATCGTGGAACCTACACAGAATGGCATCACGATACATTCTCAATTTCCCCAGGAACAACTACATTTTATACATTTTCTTACTGAGTCGGGTGATGATGCGCAGCATTTGCTCCTTGTGTAAGGAAAGCGTAGGATGCAACAGAGTGGATGAAAATCCAGGACCAGATTCCCGCCTGAATATACAAAAATTGCAAAAATTTCAAATTTTAGGATGTAATGGATGATTCCCTTCCCAACCCACCTGATAACTAGGCGCAATCATCATTAGTACTGCCAACTGTGCAATCACGATCCCATACTCGATCCTTGTCTTCATCTCACCCACCCCAATTTTAACCACCCTCTTCCCAAAATCCAACCAGAACCCCAAAACATACAAAAAATGCGAGTAAACAATCGTACCATACCACCTCAGCATCGCATGTTTTGCCCGATTTGGTAGAAACTGGTAGGTGAAAAACATTTCGAGTTCCATATCCATCAAAGTGTTTGGGTATGGGTGGTGACTCAGCGCATGCGTAATCCTCCACTCGTGATGGGACAGCATGCTCAAATCGAAGTAGTACTTTCTCCAGCAGTCTTTCAAATGGAAAAAGTTATGCGCCCCGATAATCTCCCAGGACAGGAACAGACCGGAAATGATTTTAAGCAGGTAGCTATCCATCCACGTCCCGATCACCATGGCAACCAGGAATACGGCGACCATAGCGTCCTGCATGAGGATGACGGTCCTTGTGGGGCCGGTCCCTACCAGCTGCATGATTGGGGCAATCCGCCGCTTAAGGGTTTTGAAGAAATCCTCCTCGTTGAATGTGTAGGGCGAAATGCGGGGTTTAGATGCCTCCCGGATGTAAAATTCGGATAAAGTTCTCTCCACGAAGGAGACATTAACGACGTGGGAAGTTTCAAAGGCTTCCGTGATGTCGGTTCCTTGGGTCATCTCGAGCCAGTCTGGACCCCCGGGGTGTTTTGAGATGAATTTGGTTAGATCGTATAGTTTGTCGTGGATGCGCCAGAAGTTTCCGATGTCGTCATCAAGTCGTTTGCCTTCAAAAAGTTTTAGTCGTATCGAAATAAAGTTTCTTTTAAAATACAGAATTACCCTTACTTTCCAACCAATTATATCCAGATCGAAATGGAGTTTCCCGTCCGGATGGGGTTTTCCATATGCCAGGAAACGAAGAAGGAGGTTCCGGAATTTCCTCACGTTTAGTGCTTTGGGATCCCATACTTTTTAAATTCTTGAAATTATTATTTGCGAGGAAGCATTGCCATCAATGTTGGACTCAGTAATTAGAACGAATGTTTTGTATGTATCAGTGGAGATGAAAGAATGAAAGACAGAGTTTGGTACATAAAATAGATAAGAGGGTCCAAAGATCACAACTGGTGTTGACAGATAAAGGAAGACAATAACATCCGTAGGTTGATATTCATTAAGTATGCATTACCATACATACATACATAGGAACTTGCGTACATATTTATATTCCTGCATAACATTGTTGTACAGGAAAACAACATGTGGTGTTTTCCAATTAATGATCAAATGTATTTAAACCAAGCTAAACATAGCCAGCAAACAACTGCCATACACATTTCAGCTTCATGATCCAACTCTTATTAGGCTGAAAATGCAGTTAACAATTTAAGAAACAACTTACGTAACTGCGTTGCGTCATCCAATCCACTTATTAGGCAAATATTAAGTTCATCTAAAGTTGACACTGATATTGCTTAAATGAAACCCATTTCACAATGAATGACTGAATGAGTGAATGTGTTCTCTAACTCTGACCGAGAATTAGTTGCATAGAAATTTATTTATTCGTTTTAAAATTGTTCCTATGAATTAAAAAGAAAACATTATTTAACATTAAACAATTTGCATTAAAAATCGTTTGGGCCTAAGTAATATGCATAGAATACAAGTTATTGCGGTAAAACCACAGGAGGAGCTATTTTTTCACCATTCTAAAGCTTCAAATTTACAAAGAGTATTGTTCTTGTGAGTAGGATTGAAGTTTGAATGAAACAAATCGTAAAGAAGGCCCGTTCGCCAATGGGGTAATACGAGCATCCATTTCGTGAGCTTTTGTTATTTTTAAACATCTCGCCATAACTTTTTTGGGTAGGCGATTTCGAAAAAATAGTAAATTGGAGGGCACCCCCCACGACCCTCAGGAATATGATTCCGTTGCGACCGATTCAAAAAATTGATTCCCTTAGGCTGCACCCCGTTGGAATTAAAACGACCCAAAATTCGACATTTTGAATTTTCCCGCCTCAGGGAAACCTTATTTCAAAAAAAGTTTCAAATGTTTGTTGTAGCCTAACCATGTGCGGAAATGACCCCATCGACCGTTTTTCTCTATCATGCACTCAGACCATTTGAAAAAATATTTAGTGCTCCCGTGACCCCTATCACCTCAAGGTCAATATTTCAAGAAGGTTTCGAAATTTCGAAAAACGGTAAGCGTGCCCTATATTTGGAAGACGGACCTAATGCCGTTTACCCCATCCTCCTAACTCTAAAGGGCTCGCCACACGGACCCCTCAAAATTAACATTGGCTTGCGTGACTCCATACTATAGTGTTTCACATCTACTTCTACGCAATGGAAGTAGATGGGAAAAAAATAGAAAAATAAGATTGTTGGACACATACCTTCACAAAGTCTTGAAACCATCCAAATTCATAATATAGCATAATTGTTACGCATGTTGATTACCCATCATCCTCTTAAACTCATTATCCACCACGTAAACAATTACTCGCCATTCAACACAATCAAGGACAGAGATCTGTTCACAATTTGTTTATTCTTATCCGTCTTGGAATTCAGTACATGTCCGCAAATTGAATTCTTCCTCCAAACAGAATGCAATGTCAGAAAGTTGTGTAAATTTTCTAGTCACTGTTGTTGTCGCCGTGTAATAATAAGAATGCTTTCCTTGTCTGTTTTGGGTGGTCGTGGTTGTTGGTGGTTGAGTCTGAGTGTGAAAAAACGTTAAACTGTAAACTCATTCCTACCACACCACCATCCTCAGTTCAAAACCCACTTGTCAACAAGATTAAATATTTATGTAGTCTGGAGAAGCCGGATGAAGTCCCAGGAGGAGAAGGAAATTATCCGGCATTTTTAGAACAAGGCAAAAATAACGTAACCATCTTAACGCTGTTAACGCGACCAGAATTGAATCCTGATGAGTTTTAGCAGGCAGGGCAAACGTTGAGCTCGGTATTAGAAACCGTTTCTTGCAATAATTGGAGTAGGATAAGATGACACTTTATTGCAATACGTTACAATATTTACAGAACAGTATATTATTTCGCCCAAAGTGTAAGTTCCACCCTTACGCACTATGTTTCCAGCAGGTAAAGTCACAAGTTATTTGAATAATTTTATACAGTTTCGGTTTCAATACTGTTCCAGCCAGCACTGACAAGGACTGGAGGGATGGAGAGTAAGGAACGCCTCTAACGGAGCACCCTTTTCATTCAAAGTGAAAACAGAGACTGAGAAGGCAGGGAGAAAGCAGACGAGGAAAGTGAGTCAAGTAAGTCTAGCATGGCCTGGTCGGAAAATGTCGGTCCGACTCATACATAGGAGGACAGCCTAACTGTTTTGCTGCTGGACTTGTTATTTAGGTCCGGGTTGGTTTTGGTATGCTTTATGCTTTTCCTTTACGAGGCCATAGACACAGAATTACTCCTCCGTCTATGTAGAATGCTTTCACTCGAGTAGGATGGATGGATGGATGGATGGGAGAAAGTTTGGAGGAAAAAGAAGCGAGAAATTGGGTATCTTTCATCGCATCGTGTTACATACAATACATTACATTCTTTTCATGACTACTTATTAGGCACCTTGGCCAAGTAAGGTTACTATTTTGAATTTTTATGGAATTTTGCATATATCTTGTTCATATGTAACGCCATTGATAGCAGCACTAAGGGAATATTAAATATAAAATATTTTAGTATTATGTAGATTTTTCCAAATTTTGTTGCTTAAAAAGTTTACATTAAAAATTTATGCAATTTTCAGTATTAACTGAAATTGATGATGAATTTGAATTTACAAATGTATACTTTTACTTGAAACAACTTACAACAGAAAGAAGTGCGGCCCTCATCTCATTAGCCCACATTCGTAAACAAGTGGATCCGAAGCCATGGACTATCACTTTGGTGGTACGAGAAGCGTTCCAACCAGAGGCGGAAGAGATCTTGCTGTGATTGAAAAATGAAAAAACTTCGGGTTCTAGATCTTTGTCGTAAAGGAGGAATTTGGTCCCAATCTCTTCTGGGGGTGAGGGCAACGTGTCCAAGTAGTCAAAGGCACCTTCATCTCGAAAACACCCCAACTCCCCATAACAAACGACCTCTTCATTTCGTTTCACTCTATTATTGATAATAATTAAAATGTTTTTGACTAGTTATAATAATAAATATTATTATTATTATTATTATGTGTCAGTTCTTGAAAATACAATATTATATATTCTTTTGACCTCTCTCATTTGTGCTTGGAACAAAATCTTTCTTTACATCACAATTGTCTCATTCTAAGATAAATATTATTATGATGATAATTCTAATGATATATAATTCTAATGTTGTATAATATTTATCTAAACTTCATTTTCCGTAAAAATCTATTCAAAATCAAATACATTTTTATACACGCTTATATTATAGGCAATGCATGTGAGATATTAATTGTACGATAGCATCAGGAATAATGATCTGTGTCAGATCTGTGTTAGTTGTGATCTGTGTTAGTAATGTCTATTGTACAGCTCTTAAAATTTGCTCAGGACGTTGCGGAGGTAAGATTTGCATTGATTTTTCGGAAGTTCAATGTATGATGACAATTTATCAAAATTTTAGGGGATGGATTACTTGAGGGAAAATAATATTGTTCATCGAGACCTTGCAGGCAAGTTGAAGATTTGTATTGCATTTTGGAGTGTCCGATATGGAATGAACTGATTGATGAATTGTTGTGTCACTTATCTAATCGGTACTTAATTTCAACACAGCTCGAAACATTTTAGTGTCTAATGATGACCTCGTCAAAATTTCTGACTTCGGACTAGCAAGGTTCACCGATAACGACAACTGCTATACATTTAGAACAGACCGTAAGCTGCCCATTAAATGGTAAGCACGAAAATTTTTAATCCCAATGTCATAGTTTAGGTAAAGTAACAATGTTTTCAATTTCTTTCAGGTATCCCCCAGAAACCCTTCAGTACCACAAATTCTCAGAATATTCAGATATTTGGTCCTACGGCGTGACATTGTATGAAATTTTCTCCCTTGGAAAAGAACCAAACCTTCCAGGTGCTAGCAGTAATGATGTCGAAGTTGATGAAATATTTGGCCTGTTGACAACAGGTGTCCGATTGTCATGCCCAGAAAATTGTCCCCAAGTCATTTACTCCAATTTAATGTCTGTTGTCCTGTATAATGTCCCTGTTGGCAGAATATTCCAACAGAGAGGCCCACATTTTCAAAAATTTTGGGAGACATTAGAGAAATTGAATCTTTGGTATGAAATCCTTCAAATCCAATCAAGGACCATCGTGAAAATACTAGGAAAAGATAACGCTAATCAACAACCACTAATCAGGACATCAATGAATAATGTGATAAGTGCATCAATGAATAAATGTAATTATTTTTATATAAGCGTAGGCATTTTGAATATTAATCTCTTTTAATTTCTATATTAGTTGACAAAAGCAGTAAGTTTAGTTTGACCTTAATTTATTTTGTTCTGTCACCTAGCTCTAGCTCTATTTTTAAGCTGTACGTTGAACTGGAATCCATCTTTTGTCGAAACAATTGAGCATGTTGCCAGCCGTTATTTCCATCCCCACCTCGTAACTTGCAAATCAGCGAAACGCCACGGCAGGCTCGAAATGTGTCATCAGAATTCCAACTCACAAAGCCTTCAGCCTTATTCGTATCTGGAAGACACGATAGTTCAATTCATTATTGCATTGCCAACAATTATTTGCCAATTATTTGTGTTTATAAATCTAGTCCAAATAATGCTACTTATTATTTCGCTTGTGTGAATTTTACCTACCGAAGAGTTCATATTCGCATTCCATGTCATCAACCAGTTCGACTAAAATACTCGCAGAAATATGGCAGCAGCAACTTCAATTTTAACCGATTTTATTTGTAAGGTTGGATCAGACGGAGTGAGATCGAAATGCCAGGAAATTGTCCCTATTGCATTTGCCAACGAGCCTTCTACAGAATTTAAGCAAGACATCAAGTACAATTTGTTGATTTTGAATGAATAAAAATGCCAGCACCGCTGTTATTACCGTACCTTTTTTTGCCAAATACACCATCTTCCAATCATGTTCTTCCTTTCGAAACAAATTATATCCTGCCCGCTTCTTCCACCCAGTCGTTGTTTCCGTCAAGTCCTGATTACTAGTAGTATATTGGTCTGTCACAGAATCATAGGTTAGCACGAATTTTGACCCTTGGAATAGTTTATCTTTTGTTATCTCCCATATCCAACTGGTATGGCCCTTATCCTCTACGACAGGCTTATCTGAGCCCATTTCCAGTCTAGCCAGCCTCCACGCCAAGGACCCCGACTCTCTCCCCTCCATCTCGGAATCCTTAATTTTCTCAGTCTTGCCTCGAGGGTAAATAAATTCCACCATTTCTTGAATCAGACGACTCGTTAGCACCTCTTTCCTACTTGGGGGACAATTTCCTTGCAATCTATTTCTCAGACTTAGAATCACTTGAACTAGGCGATCCTCTTCAATAAGGCGACGGGCTGACAGAACCCCTCGGACATTTTCTTCCGCCACGTATCGCCAAGTCACGTCCTGAATGTCATCTTGGCTCACTCCGATGACGTAGGACAACTTTTTTACCCATCCTTTCTCGTATCTGCAGTAACTCAAAATTGGTACATTACTAGAATGCCCGAAATGTCATGTATCAAACCGGAAATGAATTTTTTTTTTAAAACTCACAGAAGCGGACTATCATAAGAATTTTCACAAGGATCCACATGAACCCACCGATTCGGGGTTAGACTAAAGGAAAAAATTTCGAGCCAAACATGATCCGTCCAATCCCTAACGTATCGGACTTCAAATCCCGTCGCTCTGCAGATTAAGGCAAAACAATTCGCCCATTCGCCACATCGTCCTGTTCGCGTCTTCAACAAGACCGCGGGATGATTGTACCGAGGAAAGCGGGCCACTTCCCGCTTATCTTGGAAACAATTGGAACAAGTGAAAATGTCCACCCTGGCGGCAGACGAAGCCAACTCTGCTGGAGTTGGGACCCCATGACCAAGCGGGGTCGTGGGTGAATGGCAATGCGGACATTTTGGAGAGTCCATCCAAGTGAAAAAATCATTTTTAAACCAAGACATCATTTCCAAAAGATACATGTCGCGAAGGAGGTTATGGTTCTGCTGGACATTGGCTTGATTCATGCTTGACATACATTTGGCTTCAGCCACACCCATTAGAAAATCGTATGGGATTTCGGACAGGGCCGCAGCCCGATTTGACGGGACTTCATACATGGCGAAGGTAGAGATCATGGATTGCAGCTCTTTTTCAAAGGCGGAGGCGGACATGATGATGGGAAGAACGGGACGGGATCGGATCTGGGAAGGACGTGGTTGGTGTGGTGTGGATGGGTGTGGCTATGAAAAAGGGATTGGATTGTGAGTTATCTTATCTTACATAACACTTTTATTGCACAAGTGTCGCACAAGGAAATGAAAGATAGTAGAAGGAGACGAGAGTGCTTTGTATACATGTGCAAGACAGGAAGTGGAAGGGAAAGCCGTGGATCTGGATGTACTAGGACACAGAATGTAAAGAAAAGATCTTAAGTAAGAGAGAGGACTACGTAGTAATAAAATTTGGCAAATTGTGAGTATTTGCATTAATAGCGCTCTGTCCTAATTTGCATTCATTTTAGACCATGGGTGGGTCGTTGGTAGTTCCGTGCATAAGAGGTGGATTGGATGGAGAAATAATCTCAGACAAAGGGAGCAAGGGAAGAGTCAAAAGGCACCATTGTTCACTTCTCATTCAGAGATTGGTTCACATATTTTCTAAAATAAAAAGCGGGTAAAGACACTCGAAGAGATAACTGAAGTAAGCTTAGCTCATCCAGCACCCATTTCACTCGTAAAGTAAGAGGAAGTAGAAAGAGGACGGATGGTTGGGATAGAGGATAAGGCAAATTTTAATGGGGGCCTAGCGTTGTGGGGCAGAGCGACCGTGGCGATGAATCCCTTTGAAATTCGGAATGCTTTGGGCTATGATACGCAAACTTGTGCAATGGCAGTCAGAGTCAGTGCTTGGCTAATAAAACTGCCGTCCAGATCACCATTTGTAGCAACTTCAATGGCAACTTCAATGGCGAAATGGTGCATGGGGCTACATCTACCCTGCGAGGATATGATTATGTGCATGGAACAAGAAGTGCCTGATTCCCGTCTATTCTACCCCAGCTCAGCTCAGTATTATTCAAGGATCATAGAACAGGATCTAATTTGACCCAGTTAACCTCTTCTTTCGATTGGAATGATTTTCATTTGTATTTCCACATCACTGATTTGCGGTTAAGTACTATCAGCCGAGGGAGGCCGTGGCAGTCGTCTGGTTTGGCTGGAAATTCTTGACTTTCAACTTTCTCCCTTAACCACCCATCCAATCCACCATTCCGATGTATTCCCTTTGTTCTCGACTAATGCAGTGGTAAAGTAAACTTTAGCTTTGCTGCCAAAATAATAACATTTGAACATTTCAAGTCCCTGAATAACCTGTCGTATGTACATGTACTCCTTCCTATTTCCTGCTCCTATTACCGCCGAGATTAAAGGGACGATGCAAAAGTTGTCTTATATTTGGAATACTGATAACGGATTGCTGGCTCGACGTCGACGGTCGACTCGTGGCACCCTTGCGGTGGTATCCTTGCTCCCATCATTTCCTTGAACTCAAAACCCAACTATTTTGTAGTGCTGCGAACAACATTTTGACCTGGAAATGTTATCTCGTTTAGTTTTGCCTGAGGAGGCCACTAGCTGCCACTGCAGTACAAGTACCACGCAGTCAGTAGCGTCATAATATCTGTGCACTTTTAAAGTGTATTGCACAATCCTCTCCTATTTTGCAATGTGAAATGAAACTCCCAAGTACTCCCAACTAATAAAAAAAACTCTTTGTATTTTTTGCTCCGCAGTACCAACAGCCTCAATTTTGGGAGGACCTGATCTCCACGTCGATAGAGGAAGTATGATTAATTTGACATGCATCATTAAATACAGCCCAGAACCACCCTCATACATTTTCTGGTATCATTATGATGAGGTGAGTGACTTTCTTTCATTGTGTCCTCCAGCCTTTTACTGTTTATTCTTCTGTAATGAAATGAAATCCTACTCGTTTATATTTTATTTCTTTCTCAACCCAACCAACCAAACCTACCTCCGACCTCCACCCCCTATTCCATATTCATTACCCGGATTTAATTACTCTGCCGTACTTTGAAAGTGTTGCAGAGGGGGTATTTTATTTCCTCGGAAGTTATCACGGCCCACTTGTCCTTTCAAAGTGTTTCACATAAAGTTCCCAGATGACCCATTCACCTCTTTACTTTATACAGACAGTCGGTTGTTTTGTGAGAATTTGTTAAATGTAGCGTAATTGAATTAACAAGTCAGAAACTCAAGCAAGCAACTTTCCACTTGCCAAACTCTTGCCTTGGGGAATTTTTACAGTTTTCTGTTAAATCTTAGAAGATGAGTTCATATTGGCTGCTCCACTTATGTATGAACGTGAAGCAACATTGACTTATCTTTATTGAATGAATTGACCCGGACAGAATTAAATGCCCGTCATAAAAAGACCATTGTTTAGCGAAATTTAAGTCGCAAAGGAGCACTTAATCCAACTCCATCCAACCAACAGATTTTTTGGTTGACCAGTATTGCGTAAAGAATCCGAAAAGGTAGTTAGTTGAGTGGGTTATTGTTTTGAGAGAAAACACAGATAGGATTTTTTGGCTGTGAATTGGATTGCTATTGCTTTGCTTGGTTTGGTGCAAAAGTAAAACCCAATGGACTAATGAAACTAAATATCCCTGACCAAAATCACAGGTAATAAATTACAACAGCGATCGTGGAGGGGTTAGTGTTATCACGGAAAAAGGGGAGACGACCACTTCCTATCTTCTCATCCAAGACGCCAGAGTTAGCGATTTGCTGTCTGCATTAAAATTCACGTAGAATATAAATCAAATACAAATATGGGTAATCCGATTTATTTATTAACTTACAGCAGTCGTCGGCTTGATACCAGGTTTCTTCGTGGACGAAAATGGAGAAGCGAAAGGTTTTCCAGGAGTAGGAGTTAAAATCGGAGGAAGCTTTGATCTTTTTGATGGTGTCATCGGAGCTAACATGCCACTTGAAGTTCCTGCCCTTTTAGGAGGACGAGAACCTAGTTGAGTTGTCACCATTGTTTTATTTCCACCGCCGGCTGCCGTTTCCTTCTTCTAAAACAATAACAGAAGCAAAATAAAATAATCACGCTGCAATAAGAATATAAACTCAAAATTATATTGGCGACAATAAAACATCAAAAAGTTAACGTTCTCATTTCCTTTCTCCTCTCTTTTTCTTCGTGAAACGCCGCCCAGTCCATATCAATCAAGTCAGGAATATCCTTCTCGAAAACTTGAAAAGTTTTCATCCCGTGCCCTGAATCCTTCTCCTTGGCGAATTTCTCACTTAGCTGTTTCAACTCGTTCTCCAGCCTGGGAATAGATTTTTCTAACATTTTACGTTCCTTTTCTTCGCGTAACAATGCCCCACCACGATTAGAAAGTCTTGCAGGATCGTCGGATTTCTGATCTAACTCTCTGTATTCCGCGAACATTTGTTCCCGTTTAAGTACCTGACGTACCAAGACAATATGCAAATAAATTAGCAATTTGCATAACAAAACTTTAAAACAAACTTTAAACTTTGAGAATTTACCCCATCAATAAGCTTCTTGTTCCTTTCTACAAAGTTGCGCCAGTACTCCATTTCGTGTTCGTGTTTATCTAATAACTCTTCCGTGTAAATCTCAGAACCAAAATCAAACTCAGAAAAGTCAGTTAAATTTGCGTAGTTGGGACTGGTGAATCTGAAAGCTGTATCATTCATGAAACACTTTGTTTTCCAGAGGGCAGTTAGCTCATCTCGCACTTGTCCAATAAAAAGAGCCATATTCTTCTTCTTTTCTTCTTCCAATCGGTTCAGCTCGCTTTGGAGCTATTGAAAGTTTAAACGATTAGAAATATGTGCCATAATAAACAAATCGGGTGTCATTCAGTCGGCTGGTAAAACTATAGCTAACTTACCCCACGCAATACAGTAGGTTTGTAAGTGATTTCCTGTTTGTCTCCCCCGAGCTGACACTTACTGCTGTGATGAACTTTTTTGAAGCTTATTTGACCTTCCTCATCTTCATCCACTTTTAAACGAGACCACAACTCCTTTATCTTTTGCCAAACCCTTCAGTACGATTAGAAGCCACTTCCTGGCTCATATTGGATTCCAACTCTTCCATATCATGTAGTGTCTTTAAACTCAGAGCCTTCATTCCTACGGGTGCTTCACCGAGAGAAATTAATCTCTCCAATTCGTTTCTCGGGATCCTTTCAAGGCAGTCAAACAAGGCGTTAATGTTCTTCTTAGTTTTCTTCAATAGGTTCTGGCGTCTGACTTTTTCTTTTTGTAAGTGTTGCAGTTTCTGCTCCAACAGCCCGACCTGTTCATTCACATATTAAAAATAGTGTAAATTACAGAAATAAGGAATTTTTGATAGCCAGAAACAATAAAGAATTAGTCAATTAGTGCAGACCTGAGCATCTGATGGAATTCCTTCGAAGTTAATAGTAAATGGCTCCTCATCAAGCTCTGTCGAGAGTTCAATAACTTGTACATTAATCTTGTTATACTTCTCCATCCTGACCGCTTTCTTTTTACGAAGATCGTCAGCAATCCGTTCAAAAATTTACTCTTTTTCCAGCAAAGTCTTGCTTTGGGAGTTCTTCTTGGCATCCGTGGCCACGGATTGGTCCATGGTGAGATCCTTCAACAATTGGAGAATTTCCTGGTACAAATTCTCAAGCTTGGTTAGATGTTCTGTCAACTTTTCCCCTTCCTCTTCCAGCGTTTCGTCCAAGAGTTGCTGTATTCAGAAAATAATATTAAATGAGTCGCTTTTCATTGATTTATGATTTTTCACACATTAAATATCTCATATTTTACATTAGTATGCTTGAACACGGCCGCTTTCCTTTTTTGAATAGAAGTTGAATCATGACCAATTTTACGCCAGATTTCATCCAGTTTCTGCCAAGCATGATCAACTGCATCGTGAATCTGCTTGCACGGTTTCTCCATGTTTGAATTTGAATCGGTTTTTTGACTCTAAACTCCAAACACCACTGAAAAATAAAAAAACAAACTCAAAATATTACTGAAATTGATTACAAAAGAAATGATTTAACATTTTGATCATGCACAATACAATCACACCAAAACCCTAGTAAAATCAGTGAATCTTTAATTAATTAGAATGCATGCATAATAAGGATTTTACCACTGTTCCAAATCCGACCTACTTACCTGTTTTATTTATTATTTATCTGAAGAGAAGGTGTGCAAGGCAAGTGCAATGTTCTGATTACGATTTCGACAGTGGCAGTGGCAGCAGCAAATAAATTTGACTCTAACCTCTAACTCTAGTACCACACCGCGACCGCTGAAAAATAAAAAAAACAAAGTCAAAATATTAATGGAATGGAAATTGATTACAAATGAAATGATTCAACATTTTGACGACAATGCAATCACACCAAAGAACCTATTGTAAAATCAGTGAATCTCTAAAATAAAGATTTTATTTTATTACTGTTCAAAATTCGATTCGATTCCACTAACCTCTGGATTTATTTATCTTTCTTTATCTGCTGAAGAGACGGAAGGTGGGAAATTGTTCAATCTTGTTCTGATTCCGATGATTTCGGCAGCAGAGCAGAGCAGAAAATAAATCTTCGTCCGTTAAACACAGTTCGTTGGACAAAAATGTGTACTGGACTCCCGCTCAGCAAATCCCGCACAAAAATAAAATCTAGGTGTGCATCCATCCAGGACGTGGTATCTGTCTCCGCTCTTATCTTTCCTTGAAGGTCGAAGATGGGGTCAACCCGTTGACCCCAAAGGGCCGTGGGAATGTAACGTTGATGAACTTTTGATCCTGATTTCTTTTTTTCAATATTATTGAACCTCTTGGTATTCTACATACATTGGCCAAGTTAAGTTTGACCTTTCTGTGACCTTCCGTGAACTAAGGCAAAGGGGACGTAGTATATGAATATGCCTGAATCAGTCTTATATCTTGCAAACGCAACGCAACGGTTTGAGTTGGTTTTATATGCATACAAATCTATGGGTTTGAGATATGAAATTCATGTAAATGAGAAACTTGGGAGCAGTGGAAGGAAGATGGCATGAAACAGTGACCGTGTTTCTTATTCAGGTGATTTTAAGGTCACGAGTACAATGGAAGGCAACTCGGATGTCAAAATGACCGGGTCTAGGGCGAAGAGGACACGGCGGGTGCCAAGAGTAAAAGGTCACAAAAATTAGTTTCTTTTCACTGAATTTGTATTTTTAATTGATTGGTGTTGTGAATTATTTATTAAATTAGTTTCTAATAATCGGAACAACGTAAAAAACATAAAATAAACTGGTCATGCAAGTGATTAACAGGTGAGTTCAAGGTTGTTAAACTTTTCTGGATCATAAAATGCTGCCTTTACTTCTCGCCCTCCAAAGAATCTCCCATTTAAATCCATGAATGCTAAAAAAAACAGAAAATGCTTATTTTAAGTGTGACACAAAATGTAGAAATATTATAAAGAAAATATATGCACATTTTACTGCGGAAGTCACATGGACAAATTCGACAAATATTCTAATAGAATCCTCACTATCTACATCCGGCATCTTGAATACAATGACGGTGACAACTTCTCCATATTTTTGGCATTCCTCTTTCACTTCCGGTTCTAAATCGTCGTCGACGTCCCCAGGACCCACCATGTTCTACAAAAATATTTAGTATTGCATAATTATACCATTTTAAGCTTATAAATAAACAAACACTGGTCCGTGTATATAAGATAATAATACCCACCGACAAAAGAACAACTTTTGAAGGACTCCTCAACTGATCTACTGCATACTGTTCTTGTTCAGACTTTGATAACACGCTGGTGTCCAGCTTATCGTCAACTGCAACTTGTGCAGGAGGGGGTTCCATTTCAAATTCATCATCATCCATATAAGACGCAGCCAATATTGGAGTACCCACTAAATTCACAACCCCTTCTTTCGGTACATCTTTTTCATGAATAATCCTCCCAATCCTATGACTTGTTTTCTCAACCTGAAGAAAAAAAACAACATTCCTTAAAAACACCACCCTAAGCAGATAACACTGAAATCATAAAAGATGAACCGTTAGCTACCTGCAACGCAGTAGACATCCCTTGCCCCAACCTTCCCAATCCGGTGCCTTCTTTTTCTTTATAACCGTATTTCGCCATGATCTTTGCTGCAGCGGTAGCTCCAGACCCTCCAACACCACCACCACCACTCTTCCTTCCATTTCCAGGTCCACTTCCCATAAGTCTTGCAAACCCTGGTGATTTACCCATCTCTAGTGCATTCTGATTGGGAGGGAAAGGTTGATCATCGTCGTAATCAATATTTAGCGATGGTGGCGGTGCAATAGCCACCCCACCAGATTTATCCTTGTCTGAATGGCGATGTCCATCTTCCTCCAACTCCATCTCGTCACCCTCCACATTTTCCAAGCGCCGTTTGACTTGTTCCTCTTCCGCCTCTCGATCCCGTCTTTCTCTAAGGTCCTTGAGTGCTTTTTCATACTCGTTAGGAAAGTAGGGGTCATACTCATCCTCAAATTGCCATTCAGAGTCCACGGCGATAAAAGTAGAGAAGGACCTGCCGTGAGCGTTTCCTCCACGAGGTTTTTTTGACACGGAGATTGAATAAGGTAAAATAAATGAAGGACCAGTTCCACCCGTGGAAGACGAACCATCACTATTGGCCGACTTTCCCTTGAAGGCCACCACAGGCGCTAATTGTTGGGGACGAACTTCCCGTTTTGTCTGCAAAACAAATTGAGCATGGACATGCTTTTAAAAATGACAATAATCTAATCCCCGACCCAATGCATCTAGAAATAAGTAGAACCATTGTTTTTAACTTTAACTTGAATTTACCTTACCTGAGGTAACTTTTTCTTTAGTTGTACATGGGTTTGCATAAATTTTATGCCGGACGCCCATCCTGCCACGTTGGAGCTGTCGGACTTGTCCGTGACCGTATCGATGTCGTCGTATAACGACATTTTAATTTTACCTTGGGATTAGATTTTAGATTTCAAAATAAACTAAACACAAATTGAATCGAGTTGAATTGAGGAAGTGTAGTTTTTTGAAAAATTTGATATGGATATGAAATAAATTGAGAAATGTTGAATTTTGCTGCAAGTTTGTTTTTTGCAGGGGTGAGTTGAATATATTTTAGTCTGAAGCCAGGCCAAGACATTCCTTGCAAAAACCTTCCCATTTTGCAAAAAATAACGAATAAAATATTGTCCACAGACAATAATTTGTTACTAAAGAATTTCTTCCCTGTCTACTTATCTTCCATTGACTTGACCAGCATTAATCCGAAGGAATTCCGTCTTACGCGTGTTAAGCAAACGATAAAAAATTCGGAGATTTTGAAAAAAAGTGTTAATTATAGAGAGACTTTGGCATGGAATAAGCTTCCTCGCGACTTACTAATTCGTAATTACAGTTTAGAGGTTTTTAAAAATAAGATTTATGATATTTTAGTGCTTCGTAGAAGTAATAATTATATTTAGCTAGTACATAGTTTATATTTTGTGACAGTAATGGGAGAACAAGGTGTAATGCCATGAATTATGTAGTCACTTGAATAAAATTTCAAATCAAATCAAATCAAATCAAACAGTCCCATCCAGCCACCAGAAATTATAAGTCCTCAACCACATAAATCCAAATCCAAAAGGGCCTGGCCTGACCTGCCTGGCAGTTTAGATGCACATTTGTTTAGCTCACCTTTACTTTTTTTGTCAAAAGCCACAGCACATCCAGCCGGCCAACATTCAACAACTCAATTTTCTGGTATTGATTGTAATTCGTATTTTATGAGACCAGCCAACCAACCAACCAGCCAGCTAATAATGAATTGCAATTCCTTTCATTTGAAATGTCATGTAATGTGAGAACATGAACGGCCCAGCCACCCAGAAATCACAAACAAATAAAAATATCCCAAAGCAAGCCATGACCAACGAACGAACGAATTCAGTCATTTCACACAATGGTCCCTTTTCATTCTCCTTTTCCTCCCCTCCACTTCGACGTTATCCAACAATTTGTTAACAGTTCCTTGTAAAAACTAAATATGTAATCTTTAAGTTTAGTTCAGCCCGTAAATCTGAAAAATTTAACCTAATCATAATTTATAGATGAATATTTGGCTCATAAACCCATCCATGAATGAATTCCACGTTGAGTATGAGGAATTAGCGAGTAGTTAAAAACATGTTAACATGTACACTTTGAAAATGGAAAAACACAAAAAATTAGTAAAAAATGAAGTATAAAACCTCACTTACCACCACTTTGAGCCCCCCTTCCTCTGCCCTTGGGTATTCTGGCGGAGGAGGGTGGGACCATGGAGCCCACCAGGATAACCAGGGCAAAACTGATAATCACAATCAAAACAGAGACGGTTGGGTTCACTCCCATCATCATCTTAATTACTCCCTTAACCACGAACTGTCTCAACTAAGTTGGAAACTGTCCCTTCTACCTGCAGGAGACCAGAGTCTGATAAATATTGCAATAAACAAAAGCCTGGGACCAGTCCTTAGGCCGAGGATCATAATATTATCATCTATCGGTCTTATCTCTTTAGCGATCTTTAACTTCCGATACCAATCATCGTCCAAATATCTGCAGGACTGAACGAGTGGGTGGCTTTGTCAGAGTGAGGTCGGCTTTCTCCTCCAATTTGGAGAAAGTGAGATCATGACAATGGGAGAAAACTTATCAGTCCGGAAGAAGGAGAAGGAAGAACCTTTCATTCAGTGTCTCATTTTTCCTCAAAACTAACTTATTCGTCCGACTCCACTTTCCAAACACGATTTTTGAAGTGGGGAAATTGAGACAAAATACAATTTCACATTTATTTATTCTATTCCTTGTTTTACACCTCCTGCAAATAAAGTTATATCCACAACTATTTCAATCAATTGAATAAAATGTTGGTCACTTTTCACCATTAATTGTTTAGCAGGGCATTCTTCAACTACTATTGTTAAAATGACAAACTGTCGCAAACTTGTTAAACTTTCACTTTTCCTCAAAATTGATAAATTATTCGGAAGAATTTTTCTGAAATTCGAAAACTAATAATTGAAGTTTGGTTTGTGGTTGAATCCGTTGAAGGAGGGAGAGGATGCACACACGAGTCTGCTAAGTTTATCCAAGGCGTGAATAACTTTACTTTACCCTGAACAAATGCCGCAATCTTGGTATGGGTGTGCTCATGTGTCACACCTATTTCCAACACCACACCGGACGTGGTGATGAAGTCAATCTTTCAAACAATTAGGAATTGGTTAATTTGGTTTGGCCTTCAGTTTGGTTAGGAGGTGAGGTAAGGTGGTAGACTGAAACAGAGGAAGTGGACTCATCAGACTTGTTTTAACAGTTACACTGCAAATTCTAATTTAGGTAAATAGTTTTATCTGCAAGTCTGGTCTTGGGTTCTGGATAAATGTGGCGATTCTGAGTAAAATTCTTATTCACAAATCAAGTCAGTTAAAGGGAACTACGTAAATCTCAAGGTTTTGCAAATATTGCATCAACAACAATGACGGGCAGGAATATGGGATGAGATTCTTGCAGTCTGAGAAATAATCTACACGCCACTTTCTTTCTGAGGCTGATAATTTTGATTAAATCTGAATTTGGCAAATTCCAAGATCTGAATTAGTTGGTTGGCTGTCAAATGTGAATGTCAAATGAAGAAAAAATGGGATGGTGTTGAATTGAGACTTTTGCTTGAGATTGGTTACAAAACTCCTTAGCTCTTTCTCCACCAACTGCTCAGAAGAACGAAGCACAAAATAAGTGTATGGATTTCTATGGATGGAGTCAAAGAGGGCTTTGGTTTGCTCTTCTCAATGCAATGCAATGCAATCCTCAGAACTCTGTAACAAGAAAAATACATCCTCAACGAAAAGATCCCATGCACTCAGCACTTTTCCATTGTACACAGGTAAGCTAGAGTGCTTTATTACAATGCTTCCTCCTTGCTTAGGTTTACCTTCATCCTCGTAAGAGCTGCTTTGAAAAAGAGAGGTTGTTAGCTACCATTAGGAGCATTACAACATTACATTAGTTGAATGTATTCATCATATCATTCAGTGGATTGGATTGGATGGGTGACTACAATAAGAACCCCGAGAGTACAAATACAATAAATGGAGCTAATGGTAAAGAGAGTCGGCCGCCTTTATACTAATGCACTGCTTAAAGGGCCATCATCATCCTCGCTCACTGTATGAAGAGATGAAATAACAAACCACACCATTTCTGTCCCTTGGTTTAAGGAACCAAGGCAAGGGACCGACAGACGTACGTTCGAAGAGTACTTTTCCCTCGAAGGGATGGTGGAAGGGAGGGAATTAAGGTTCATTTTGGAGTATCTGTGTGTGGCTTGGATGGTAACAACTCACTCTATCCCAAGCAAAGCATCCGAAGGGACAATTTAAGGTGGGTGAAATTGGATGGTCTCCTGTCCCAGGCATGCAGTCTCTCTCTTGGACATAGAATTGTGTCTTTAATTACTTTGGACTCTACTCTACTTTACTCTCATTCATGTCATTAAATTGTAGGAAATGGACGAAGTGGCTGTGAGGGAATATCCCTCCGGATGTGCCTCCGTTCGTGGATAAGAGAAGAAAAGCAGATGACCAACGAACGGAGTTAATACAACCCAAGTTTCCTGAGAGAAGTCTCAGGAAAACAGGCAAAGTGCATCAAAATGACTTCATCGTATCTCGCACGGAATGGAGGACACTCTACTTTTACTTTTAGCCCATTAATTAATTAATTGTTTCATTAATTGCCTCTGTCACCCTTGTCTCCGTCTGTTTATTTATGCATTGATAACAAAATGCTTTTAATGCGAGTCTAAACGAGCTATGAAGGGACAAATGGAGTTAAAATCTGGATAAAAATTATACATTCACCCGGAGGATACTGGACTTCATTGCGTGCGTGGTTTGTTGAAATTGAGGACGGATGAAGGAAAAGGATTGTTCTGGAGAGAATTGGAAGGAGGGAGGCTAGCTGGATCTCTCGAAGGAAGGAAGGGCATGTCCATGTCTGACTATGGATGGCATCATCACTTTATAATTCAACAACTTGTTGCCCCATGAAACTTCTCCTCTTAAAGAAACATGCATCCGCCTCCATCCAACCAAGTTTTGAAGATGTGCCCCTCCATCCCATGCATCAAGGAAGATGAAGCTATGAACCAACACTTTTGGTTCATCTATCTTCCACCCATATTTTTATTATGCGTGCATTTAAATGTATCTCTAATCTGTGCATGGTAAACATGTTAAGTTGCTTTATCATCATGCTCAAATGCTGATAAATGGTGGTGAGTTCTCTTCAAAGCTTCATCATCATGGTAAAAAATGCGGAATTCCTTTCGTATAGACACAACAGAGTCAGAGACAGGATACTAGGATTTGCATGAGCATTATAATTGCTGCTACATGGCCATGCATCCCTTAAGTCAATCAATGAACTCCTGCATGAATCCGTAATATGTATGCAATCTTCTTGTATAGTATCGATGTGAAGATGGGCAAAAAATGAGGAGAATGGAATTATTATAATTCCTTCTGTCCAGCTCATTGTCAGAAGGAATTTCAAATTCTGTTCTGCTGTTGAGTTGATATGTAAAATGAATGTGGTTGTGAGTTATGCCCAGTTGGATGAACTGTATGCAATTTAAAGATGCAAAAGAATCTTCTGAGAAGATTGGATTCCGCAGGAAAAATCATTTTTGTTTGATTGTGCATGTTGGGAGATAATTTATTGCTAATGATGGCCATTTCAGCTCACATTTCATAAATGTTGATTTGAAACCTGTTTCTACAAATTAAAACCAGACTCATCATCCTGCCTTCCTTGATCCTCTTTTGTGGCCCATTTGCCAATTCCAATTTGAATTAAGGGTCAATTTATTAGCTGGCCATTTATTAGGTTGTCTCAATCTCCTCTGAATTGTTTGGCTGGTTGTCCATTGATGGGTGTGTGGTCTGATGCATCCTCAGTTTAATTGAAATTGGAGTGATTGCATTTTCATAGCCCGTGTCACTCAACATCGTGTTAACATCCATGTCAATTTCATTCCAAATGATTCCATGCAACTTGTATCAATCCTGCTGCTCTTAACACTTATCAGTGCTATGTAAATTATTTATTACTTGTAAATAATTTGCCCAATTCGATTGTTGAACTGGTTTCGTTTTACCTCACCTGCAACGTTCAAACAGTTAACATATCCTTGCTCCTGTTGTATGTATTGAATTACATATTGCAGGATAAATACCTTATATTATGGTTGAAAGTGGTACCTTTACAATCACGAACATTATGTCAAGTAATAAAATCTTTTGAATATCCATTATTGGCCCGGTGTGCTGTGCTGTGGGTTACTTAAAACGTTTCTTTAAAACTGGAATGAAGTCATAATTGGGCCTGGGAGGAGGACATTCATTCCGCGATAAGTGCTTTTTATTTTGTCCCTGACCGTATTTTGCTCTTGGTGCAGGTTTTACCCGTGCATAATTCTTTAATGGACAATATTTTAAGCCTTTACTGAGTGGATGTGAGTGAATGGATGGATATGGAAGGAATGCCTGAACAGTGAACACGTGTGCCTTCATCTCTTTTTAAGCTAAAAATTATTATAAACTTGTTAAAAGCTTTCCAACCCTTTTGGTTCTCTTAAATTGCGTTGCCTGCTCTCTCTTCAACCAAACCAAGAATTAAATCAACGCCACATGGTCTCCATTCCATGGTTGACATTTTTGGGTAACTTTTAAGCAAGGCAATAAACATTCCCATGCCTTGCCTGCCATTGCCATCCAACGTTTTTAATAATCTTGTTCAATTACATGCCCAAATATTTAAAACTTTCCTTTCCAGGAGTTCCATCCGGAATCCATGTAAAAGAAGAGAGCTCCTTTACAAATATTAATCTCAGGACCGTTTTTGAATATTTGTACAGCTGAACTAAGGTTCCAATAATTCTCTTTTTTTAATTTCACAATTCCAAACCATCTTATGTACTAAATTAGTGGCACTTATTTCCAGAAATTTTGGGTTTATTTTTCACTTTGTAAAAAACTCGTGCTTCATCTACCCACAAGGAAACCAAGCATTTACCATTAATAGCACTAAAAATAAACTAATTTACACTTGAGTGCATGTGCAAATTACAAATGAGGTATTTAAAATTATTTACGACGGGATTCGTGTATTTGGTTATTAGCGAGATCCTTACAAACTTATAGTGATACAAGGACTTCTGACTAAAGCACTGCCTGTACGTACGAAATCAATCCACTAATATTTCTATTGCATAATTGGAAATGTAAAATTGGCATTTAGTTAAATTTCCTTAAAATTATCAGGATCTGAAATCAACCTCGCCTCCAACGCCACAGTTTCCAAGATTGACTCGCAATTATTAACTCAACGGAAGTTAACATAGTATTCCTGTCTCATAAAAGTAGAATACACATGCACCGTTGCCTCAGCCAGGTATGGCGATGCATGGGAATAACTTAAATGTCCTGCATGACTCGGATGAGATGACCTTGTTTCTTTCTCAGAAAGGTGGTCACTGATGTGGATGCCTTGACAGAAGTTGTGATTCTGCCTCTGTCCTCCTCCTCCTCAACCTCTTCCAAATTTGTTGTCCTTGTATGATAATCTCTGTCAAAGGGAGGAGGCACATGACCCAAACCACCCCCATCCACAGGAACCGGTCGTCCTCGCCCTTTTGCCACTGCTGGAAATGAAAATCTTCCACCTATACAGAGACCAAACAAATAATAATTTAAGAAATGAGATGAGGCTGTGGCTCTAAAACTTTGTTTTAAATGACCTTGAGGGAGTGACCAACCCTCATCCGAAGTGACTGCTGAGGTCACGTCCAAGGAAGCATTTCTCCACCCAGAGGATCTCGTCAAGGGTGCGAAACAAGGACTTCTCCTCCTCAGGGTTGGACCGTAACTGTTCACATTCTCCACGTCACCTGCAGCCACGTCAATTTTATAATTCATTAGCATTCAAAATTATTGTATTTAAAAATATTTATAATGATTGGATCTGCAATTATTGATGGATATCATAATTTAAAGTCCATTTTATTTTACCCTCATCTGCAAATTTGATGAATCCATCCCTCCGCTGAAAGGCAAAGACAATATTTGTGGAGAAATAAAAGATGCTGGCCACACAGCGAATTTTAATTCCAGCCCCACCCGGATTCATGTCAACTATTTTCAGAATTTCCTCCGTCTCTGGGACGCTCCCATCGTAGATGACTGCATGCAAATTACAGAATTTCAATAAAAACCCTTGATCTTAAATTGAACTTTGATTTTTTCTGCGGGTGTAACTCACTCAAATTATCATTGGCAATGTTTGAAGTGACCATGACCGTTTTAGTGAACTGGGTTGAGCCACCCCCAACGGAGCACTGCATGACATGGGAGGGGAAGTCGTTCATAAACTAGATGGCCGTGCAACCCCGTGGAGAATCAACAAATTGTGGTGGATAAGCATAATCACACCGACCAGAGGAGAAGCAGTGAGACTTAATCCCACAGTCTGTGACCGTCTCACATTTCGCCATGACATGTCTCGGCGTCAGACCCGACTTTGAACAACACAGGAGGCGTTTATGATGGGAATCTTCAAAACACCATATTAGTAGAAAAAAATTTCAGATGGAGTTTTAACATTAGGAATGGAGAAAGTGTCATTTTACTATACCGTAACTCACGCTGATCACTTCCGACCCTAAAAATCCAGCCATAAATTCATTAAACCACACCCTAATTAATTCATAATTAAAATCCTGTTTAATTTAAACACTTGCCAAAATTGCTATACTCCCAAGCATGGAGAACTCTCCTCGTGGCTCTGGATTGGCAATTGATTTTGAAATAGTTGGCCACAGAGAAGAGTGGGATGCTTGGAGTGACCGTGAGACGAGCGTGGTAGGGAAACTCTGTCTCAAAGTCTGTGAAATACTCCACCCTCCCAAATTCCACCGTGTTTGGCAACATTATTTGAATGGGTTCCTTGGCCCTGCAGCTAAAACTGTGATCCGTCAGGTTGTCCAGGGGTATCACCCTCCCCTGGGGAAAAACCTCCACCTCAGCATCTAAGTCAATTGTGCATGGATTGGAGTTATTAGTTTTTATTAAATCACATTAACAAGTCCGAGATTTGAATGCACTTGGAATCCAAAAAATATGTGTGCAATATGCCCAAAAAAGTCAAAAACATATATAAATCTGCATTACTCCCTGCCTTGAATTTACATGTAAAACGAATGAATAAACATTTTGAATTTTTTTGATTTGCATATTTTCTCGAAAAATGTTGAAATTGAAAATCCTCAAAATATGCGAAGTTATATGTACAACTTTGACCTTGAAATGCATATCCGGGGCATGTACAAAAATTGGTTTAAATTAGGAATATAAAATGAACTCACATTTGGGTGGGACAAGTTGTATCTTCCAGTGAGTCTCTTGCCCATTAAATTTGCAAATATAAGTCCCAAAGGGGTTGGAGAGGGAAGGAAGACTCAGGGAAAATCCCGTCCTGGGATCGTAATCAACCGCATCTGACCCCTTTCCACGGAATGTGAGGTTTCTGGACCCAGATCCCTGAGGCGAACATTAAAATGTGAACTAAATCACTCACACTCAGAAATGTTAAAATATGATGGCGTTAAATTTTAATTACAGCCGCATCTCCAACTTTGAAGACGGCGATGGTGGCACTGGGGTCGGTTGTGGGGCAGGGAAGCAACACCTTGGACTCGTGGTCACTCTCCGGTTGAACCACCACATTTTCCAAGGATGGAAATCCAAATTCACCTGAGCACAAAATATATTTTGGTTTAAAAATTTTATTGCTTCCCTCCTTGTTTGTAGACTCAAAATGAATTGTTATTGACCTTTAAAATAGAGATGAAATCCTGTCTGTAGCTGTGGTTTGTCAATCCCCCTACAAATATAACTTCCGGTTTGTCTCTCATCCAACCGATCTTGAACTAGGACCACGATATTTGAGTGTCCGTAGGTGGAAGGGTCCCAAAAATTACCAAACGTTCGGATTTGTGTCGTGTAGAGCATGGGAGCCTAGTTATGCAACAATTATTCAACAATGGATTAAGATATGTTATTCTAATCAAGAGACCGATGATGACTGACTGACCCCAACACCGCGATAGATCCATTCCACGGGAAATGTTGCATTGCAGAGGAGGACCACGTGATTAAACTCACTTCCGTTTCGAACCATCCCAGGAGTTATGAGGATATCCGTGCTAATAGTACCACCACTCCCACCGAAAGATCTGCTGCTCCTCCTACTGCTCATCCCCAATGGAATTGTGGCTGTTTCCTCCGTATTTCCTTTGGTCAGAAATACTTCCGCAGTGGGTGGGGCAGCTTTCATTCCCAATCCAACGTCAACGTCAGTCTCCATCTCACTCGGTGTGGGCGTGGGTGCGGCCCACGTGGAGGATTGGATTATCGTCCTGGAACTGGGCGTGGGTGTGGCTGTACTGCTGCTACGGGTGCTACTGGATTGGAGGATCTCCGTGGTTGTTGTTGTTGTTGTTTTGGGTGTGGTTGGATTTGAAATTGTGGGAGGAGTTTGGTTATCCAGCACTTGTATCGTTTGGATGTAGTGGGGGTTAGGACGTCGTCCTCCTTTCCGGAATTGATGGGGAGTGAGATGAAGATGGGGTTTGGTGTTCTTGGGGTCGGATGT
>JAQFZJ010000460.1:0-26121 GCA_034695645.1 Folsomia fimetaria
CCCAGGGGGTGTGACCTACGGGGCCCATCTTCGAACTCAGTCTGAGTTAGGGTCCTTAGAGTTCGTATGTCAATTTTTAGGAAGATCCGTCCATGCGTTCTTGAGTTATCGATGTGACAGACAGACAGACAGACGGACAGACAGACGGACAGACGGACATATCGATCTTATAAAGGGGTTTCACCCCTTAATAAAGAGGGAGAACGCTTCGATCAACACTCCACTCCCATGAAAACATTGTTTCAAGTGCAATCGTCTCGTAAAAAAATTCCCCATCATTTGCACCACAATCTACAATGAAAATAATTAGTATTAAAATAAAAAATAATGTGTGGGAAAATAAGAGTGCTCTCATGAAGTGCATCCTCCGCCATTTAAGTGCGAGTGTGCTTGGTTCTAATGATGATCTTCCTTTTGTGTTTTGAAAAGAGTGATGCAATGAAACATAGTAAAAATAGTAAAAATAGTATGCAATGAAAAAGTGAGGATAATACAAATTAGAGACAATAATTGGAATGTTGGGATAATGTTGGGCAAAAAAGACCATAACAGGTTATCGTATCATCAAAAACTTGCTCGCCTTTTAGCCCCTCAGATTTTGAGGGGTCTTAAATTAAAACAGACCGTATACTAAATTATGTAACATTTTTTGCCTCTTAAAGACTTTATTTAAACCTTGTCATGTTGTCATCAATGATTGATATCAATTATTCCACATCCAACATCATTAAAAATTAGGCAGGTATGCCAAATTCACGGGATGCGGGATGCTAGCTTGACTGACATCTTAACAGATGGGCTTAATCAATAGTGCTGCGTTGCATTGACTTGTAGTGAGTCACTCCCCTCACACCTATTGTTCCCGACTGCAAACAAAATTGGGTGGAATTTATTCACAAACCAAATTATTTCACCTTGGTCTGGTGACATTATTGTCTGTGACTCAAATATTTCTGAAATAGTCACTTTCATTCTTATTCAGGAGACTTATCTTAAGATTGTGAGCTCATTTTACACTTACGTCTCATAAAGTATATATCATACTTGTTGCAATTATAATACTGATTCCAATAATGTTCTTTCTTCTGTCCAGAATCCAGAGTAATGGCAGGTTCAAATTATCAATATGACAAGAAAAGTCCCTTTTTCTCCACGGAGGATGTTGACGACGCAACGTTTCTGAGATCTGGTCGTCGTGCGTACGAGTCAACATCGACTATAGAGGATCGACACCAGCAATTGTTGGAGGAAAAGAGGAAAATTGAAGAACGCACGGTGCAGTCGTCTTTCCGTTCAATTGGTTTGCTACACGAGTCAGAGGCAATAGGGGCAGCAACTGCGGAAGTATGATATAAAAAAGACAATTTATTTTATAAATATTGTTCATTTAGCGGATTTTCATTTATTTGGTGTGTACTGATTTGTTGTAGGAATTATATCGTCAACGAGAGCAGCTACAAAATACGGAAGGAAAATTGGATGAAATCAATTCTACCCTGCGTGTGAGTCAGCGACACATTCAAGGCATTAAGGTGACTTTTGATTAAGATTGTGTTTATTTAATGTGACCTTTGTTAAATATTCTAAATTAATGTTTAGAGTGTCTTTGGAAGCATTCGCAACTACTTTTCTGGAAGTAAAAATGATGCTTCAAAAATGTCCACATCCACATCTGGAGGAGATCTGAGTAAAGAGGGAGAAGAAGGTGCCACTGCCCCTGAAGTTAGAAATAAGTTGACCCAAATTTTGGAGAAATCCGAAGGGGACAAAAGCAGTGTTCATCCTGTGGAACGATTTCGTTCAGAGGAACCTCTTGGCTCTCGGGATGTTGATAGTATACTTGACAAGAATCTAGAAGATATAGGATTTTCCATTTCAAGACTCAAACATTTGGGTCTAGATCTGAATAAAGAAATTGGAGATCAAAATGTCCTGTTGGACCGAATTACGAACAAAGCGGAAGATGTAGATTTCAAGGTTCAATCACAGACCAAGGATATGAATCGGATTTTAAAAAAGTAATAATTACCAAGCATCTATATATATACACGGAAGAATTCCATAAATTATAAAATGGTGTACGCGTTTCTTACATTTCATAAAAAATGTAGCAAGTGTCTCGGTTAATGGCTTTCATATATGTGCTAATAGATGTCGAAATCGGTTAAGCCACAACTTAAAAATTTTATATTGAAGAGTGAACGGTTTCTGGAAATAAAACTGATTAAATTGTTGATATTTCATATTTACGAGAAGCATACTGGTTTTATTTTTTGTAATAAATAGTTCATTGTCGTAATTTCAGTATTATGCCTTCACGTTCACAATATAAACGTAATTAAACGTTATTGACAGGAATAAACGGTAATAATAAATACATACAATGGAAAAGTGTAAACTTCTTATTGCGACGAAATCAGTGGATTTTTGACAATTGTGTAAATTATTGTAATTTTGGATGGCTCTCAAACTCCAACTACGTCAAAGTCGGGGTCCGTGGAAGAAGATTGAGAGGATGTGTGCTTCCATGTTGAACTCTAGTACTGGAATTCGGAGAGGTTGAGAAGAAAGACTTAGATCCAGAATTTTGAAACCCTCGAACCATCGGGCATGGAAAACTTTTAAATAGTCCGTTAGAATCTAAAGAAGCTTTCCGATCCGATGATGACTGAATTAATGGAAGACGCTGAAATGTAGGGGAATCAAATTCAGAATTTCTAGACCCCAACTGTGGCATTGAAGACTTTCTCTGTGATAAATGTCCCAGTGACTCGTACTGAAGGCTGCCAGATGATCCAGTAGCACTGTGAGACCGATTATGAGACCGAAAGAATAATTGATGTTTAGAATGTGGTGATGCTTTCGCCTCAAATGCTTCAAGTCTCTGCTTCACCACTCCGGTAGACTGATATTTAGCTGGGAGTTGTTCCAATGGAGAAATGCAATCACCATTCTCACTCAGTTTGGCCATATCCAAAATCTTTCCTTTTCGAGACTTACTCCCAGAGGAATTTTTAAAATGACCACTTCCGGGTCCTACAGCGTTCTTGCTTTGAGAACCTTTGGACATTGATGATGAGTATTTTCTGAAAAATGGGAGGCAACCAAGTTTCTCAACCTTCTTACTGGATTTGGTTTGTAAATCTCGCAGACTCATTGTGCTAGGTGTACTGGTACCAGCAAATTGAGGAAGGAGTGGGACATTATCGGATTCTTGGTTATCCTCACTGCTTGTATAATCCGTATCACAATTATCAAGTAATTTCGCTCTCACTTTTGTTCTATGTGGGCTTCGTACCGTTTTATGACTTAGAATCTCAAGAGTGTTTGTACTCTCGCCTGACGAACCGCCACTTCCTTTGCTATGCAGCTCAAACTCATTGACCAGATGACGCACACTGAATTTGGAATAATCCACGATAGAAGTTATGTTCACGACTTGGTTTGGGGAAACACTGAATGTGTGACCATTATATGGTCTCCGACAACACTTCAAGTTCATTGCCTTTTTTGGATCCTCAGTATTTGAACACTCTGTATGATGATCTGTTATTGGGACTTCAGTGTCCATTGGGGTAATCATTTCTTCCATCGGAGGTGGGAGAGGAATCATAGAATTTGTGAGGTCAGCATTATCCAACAAAAGTTCTTCAAAACTGGCTGGTTCATTCGACACAAAATAATTCTGTTTTTCGGAGGGCATGAATTCTACAATGTTGTTATCTTCTTCGTCAGCAGTTACGGTTACGACAGGAATATCCAAACTGATGAAGGTTGCTGTTGTGTGGCAAGGAGGAATCTCTGTAACAAATAAGCACATTAGTAGCGGTAACCCATACCTGTAAGTAAGGTAGGTGGGCACAACAGTTCCTCACCAAACATATATATCCAAACATACCTTGCACATCACAATATGAGTTTAATGAGGAAACTGGTGAATTTTCAAGAAAGGTGGAATTTTCAAGAACGCTAACAGCCGCTTCAAAAGAGGAAAGAACTTCCTGTGGTACAATGTCTTGAAGTTCATGTTTATCCGAGAGTATGGCTGCGCATGAGGAACTTTTAGGTTTAAGAAGAATGTCAGCCAGTTTTCGTCCATTTTTCTCAGGTTTTAGGCGTGCAGGGGCGGTGTTAAAATACTTTTTATGAGATTTCATGTCAACCCCACCCTCTGTAATATCAGTGTTGGATGAACACATTCTGGAACAATCAAAACATTTTTAATTAATATAGTTTAATATTATAACATTATGCCAGTCAGTCACTTACACTCGATCATTACTTCTTGTGAGCAACATGGATTTGTCACTCTGTTTTAAGTTTGACTCCGATTTGGATCTCTTTTCTAAAGTTGTGCTAAATCTTTTCGCTGTTAATATGCCCTAAAAAATTAGTAAAATATTTAAATAATAGTTCCTGTAGGTATGTTGTAAGTTCGAATGCATGCGGCATACCTCATAAACTTCTAATTGTTTCATAAAATTCGGATTTGGTTTTACACAATTTCTTCTCTCTTTAACATGTTTTAAGGATTTGCAGAGATCCCAATTTCTTGTTTTCATGACATAAGCAATCACAATTGTGGCGGATCGACTTATTCCCATTTTACAATGAACTAAAACATTTTTTCCATCCTTTCTTGCTTTGTTAATAAACTTGTAAGAGTCGTTGAAGTATCGGAGAATGTCCGTTTCTTCACTGCAAATAAATGTTATACTGATATATAGTATTGGTTAGAAGACCAAATTCGTATAGAGAGTCGTTGGGACTGTGAGTCACAACTCAAAGTGGTCAAGAACCCAATGAATTAAAACAATCAAATAGGTTTTTAATACTTACGTGTCACACACAGGAATGTTCATGTAGCGGAAAGTATCTGGGAAGAAGTTGTCAATCTCGGTGGTTACGTTAAGTATGTAGTTGATACTGTAAAGTACGCATGTCATAGTGCCAAAAGTTTATTACTCCTTGTCCATCGCTGCTTCTAATTTATATACTAACTTACGATTTGTCAAAGAGATCTTGCTGATGAGATGCGTTCCATTCAGTGCCAAGGTACAAATTGTCAAGGATTAGAGCTGGAGCTTCCATTTGACCCAAAATCTTTAGCATTTCTTCATCAATGAAAGATTTGTAACTACACGCATAACATATATCAATTGTATACAACTACATATCTGAAAATTTATATGGTTAATTTAACCCCTTCTTACTGTGAAAGATCAACTTTCAGTTTCCATTCCAACTTGGTACGAATTTCTTTGGAAGTGACTTCATCAAGATCCCGTTCACAAAGTAAAATTTCTCTGAGAGTACAACTAATTTTCTCTTGAAACGATAACTCCTCCGAGGTGCTGGAATTAATTACAGAACTTGAGACATAAACATAAATGTCAAAATTTGTAATACTAGGCATTATATATTATCATTCATACAAGGCTGAAGCTAATGGTCTCCTATTTTCAACTCCAGGTAAAATGTTCCATTCAGTAAGGCAACTAGGGAGTAATAATTATTGAAGAAATTGTTTTTTTTAAATTAAATTAATTCTTTTTAAACCTCACCTAGGATCTGACTTATAGGAGCTAAAGACATCTTCATAATATCTGACAGCGGACGCTTGAAAACTATTGTTCTCTTTGGCACATTCACTAGCCTGCAAACATAAATTAGGTTCTGTAAGTGTTGTTGCCCAAAATTTATAACCATCTTTTTGAAATACATAATAATAGCACAAAATATGAACCCACCCGGTACAGGGATTGTAAGGCAGACCACATCGTTTGGACGGATACTGGTTTGAAAATGTGACTTCGTAGTCCATCTCCGGTTGTGACACAAAATCCTCTGAAATGTTAATTTGACATTTTAATTTCTTTGTTTAATCTTAATGGAGCTAACTATCGCACTCACCCATCTCCGTCCAGACGAATAGTTGTGTAGGACAAAATGGCCAAAACGAGTCCGAGTGAGATATCATGGTCACAATCGATGCCCAACAGACAAAACTCTTCAGACTCTTGCTCAATACAAGAAACAACAGCGAGGTAGCGAATTTTGGACCTGACCGAGCTCTCCAGTCGAACCACAAGTTTGATGGAATCTTGCTCTCGGATGAGACGAGTTAATTGATGAAGATGCTTCTCGATTTCAGGCATTTTCACCTCTTGGTTATCCTCAATTGTTCACCAATCTCTAATTGATTATTATAATTAGGCTATTATACCAAATCTAAGCATTTACATATGTAAATAATAAAGAATTAAAACATACATCTCGTCACCACCCCAAGATTCTTCACCCTAATGCGTCGTCTTGAAATAATACAATTATGCGCCTTTATTTTCTAAAACTTGTTCACTCTTCCAAAATCAATCGAACAATTTAGAGATTGACTATATTCAACGCTACATGATCACATATAATAATTGTTTTACACCACATCATTATAATTCTCCAAGAAGAAGTGTTTCACTTGACTTGTGTGGTGGTGGTGAAAGCCATGTTCATATTATAATGTCCAACAGGGTTTTCACCACATTTTAACATTTTAACATAGTCGTCACGAATGAATAATGGTTGACTGGAATCAATCTGACTTGAATATCACATAAATTAAGTAGAACTGTTGGTTATATTATTGTGCTATTATTTTCACTTTTTGAAAGCTTGTTTGTTTCACAAATACTGAAATTCCGTTTTCCCTGGACACTTTAAAACGTCCTTATTGAGGAGAAGTTAAGTTAGTGTCCGTTCACAGTTGCACCATTATTATTATTATTTTACTGTTTTATTCACGATTACTAAACATTTTGAGGGAGAATAAGGAACTGGCAAAGTGACCAGGAGGACGACTGCAATATTTACAGTTGTTGTTGATTTGTTTGAGATATCATCAAGTGGATCACTTTTGTTTTATAGTTGAGTGGTCGAAATGGGGACTGTCACTACCAGTTGTTGCTTTGCTGAGAAAAAGGTGATGATGATGTTGCTATTAAAAGTGTCGTCTCTCTTATTCTCTTATATTTGATGTATGTAGTTGGTTTGGTTGTTCAATCAGAGTGACAGATGAAATTATGGGTTGAAACAAGGCTTAAAAGTGTTGTTAAGAAGATATATATTTGATATATATTCAGATGATGATAAGGTGTAGTGAAGTGTAACCCGTATTCTCTCTTTCTTCTTCTCCTGTCCTCGTCCCCATTATTACCAACATTCAATCACAGCAGTCAGATTCACCAACCACCAACTTTTATATGTATTATCATCTTTCTTTCTTATTTTATTATGCACTTCTTCTTCATCTTCTTATCCACCACCATCCTTCATTATTATTATACTTTTCAACAACAATGCAACACCACCAACCACTAAACCAAACCACCAATGTGCAATGCAATGCAATAATGATCGACTCTAATCAACAGTCGCAAAATCGATGTATGTATGTGATGGTGATGATATTGTCTATCTCACACCATTATAAATTATTAGTATTCAACTTGTGTTTCTTTCACTTTTGCTGGTTTTGATTTGCACACACACTACTGATGTGTCCATTCTATTATTGAGAATATTCTTCTTATATTTTTAATAAATAAGTTGCTTATGCCATTTCTTCTATGCTGTTGTTGTAATAATACGGATTATATATTGTTCTTCTTCTTGTTCTGGGATTGTTGATAACTGCTGTTGCTGCCTCCGTTTCTTTTGGTGTTCCTTGTTTCACAACCCATTATATTATTATTAGTGAATGCTTTACTTTACTTTACTTATTTAACACAGTATAACTTGTGTACTTATTACATTATTAGTCCACAAACCAAACCAAACCATCACCACACCAGTTTTGGTTATATGGGGCTAATGCTGCTTATTGCACATTCGACTTGAACTATTATATTGCAGCGTGATAACAATAATAATGCAACAGTCAGTTCAGTGGCAATTACTCTTTGTTAAAGTTAAGTTAGTTAGTTGGTTTGTTGGTTGTGTATTGCAAGTTAAGCATTATTTATTGTACTACTGCATTTAGTATTGGTTGGTTTCGTAGTTGCAGTGGGGCGGTGGTATGGTGGTGGGTGTACTGATGATGATGATGGGGTTTAATCTTTAATAAATGCAATGTAAATGTTGTACAAGCTTAATCCATCCATACCACATAACGTAATATAATACACACAGCACTGATTATTGGTAGGTGTACACAGAATGTACACAAAATTTGCAACACTTACTTTTACCTTTTTATTTAAGTACGACACAGTGTCGAACGTGGCGATGATGGCAATATATAATGTTGACGAGGAATAATATCGCGAGGAGCCACTCACATTCACATCATCATTAGGAGAAAAGTTATTAAATTAACGCACGCAATCAACCTTTCAGATTTAAATGTCGTTAGAAAAGCACTGAGACTCTACATACATTTGAGGAATACGCATAAAATGCAAGTTGAGAAGTTTAACTTTTTAACTTTTGGCTTGTGTGTGTTGTATAATAATGAGTAAACACATTTCTTGCAAAGTTTTAGTCAGTTCAATACATCACTAATAAAACCAATGCCGCTGTATTGCTTATATATACATACTTGAATAACAGCAAAAAAAGTACCACATATGTATACACAAGTTACATTGACCAAAGCTGTGTGCTCTTCTATTACGTCTGTAGTCTGTAGCTAAGCTTTTAGCTGTGGAGTGAGTTTGAGTGTATATAAAGCTTACTCTACTACTCCACCTCTTAAAACTTGGACTATTCACAAATTCTGCTATGTGCCCTAAAAGAAGGGACACCTACAGAACCAAATGTTCTTTGGACGTTATCACATGATGACATAATGATATGCCGTATGCAGATAAGAAGACCTAATTTGTAGCGTGTTTTGTACTTGTATGGAGGTGTTAAAACATGGAGAAAGTTAACTTTCACCTTCAATTATCATTATTGTTCTTTCTTATGCATGCAGATCTCCTGATTTCGTCAACTTTCTTTTTTATGAATATTTATCAACTCCCCTCATGGAAATGATTACATATTGACTGTCTATTATCCAGTTATTTCTTATTCTATATATATAATGTCCTTTTAGATTGGTAGATGAATTGTGGGTGATCCGTTACAATATTGCATGTGGAGTAAAAGACAGGTTCAAATCCCAACCTAGCATACATAATCATAGATCTCTCCATACTTGTTGTACTTTTAGCAGCCCGTGCACTATGCAATGCACCTCACCACCGTCTTGTTTTCCTTCTGTCTGTCTGTGGTTCGGTGTGGTGTGGTTGGCAGGATACAACATCATCATATTGAAAGGGTTATCTTATACATTTATTATTACACTTGCTATTCTTTTCGATTACCAACTTCGACAAATGAAAGAAAGAACAACCCATGGGTGCCTGTTGTATTTGTGTCTATCGCCCCCACCAACCAACCACACTCTGTTCATGCACACGGATTGCACATTATTAGCAGAGAAAGAATTAAAGTCAAACCCGTCTGTCTACTCATAGCATTTTCGTACTACAAACTGCATATACGTACTTCCTTTACACGTTGAAAGTTAAGCAGGACAGAGTGTGTGAGTTGTGTGTGTGTGGTTAAGTTTTTGGTGATAGAGTGATGATAATGGCAATGGGGCAAAATACGAGTTTAACAGCCTTCATCATTATTATTCCCTATTGCTTGCATGTGTAGTTAGTGTGGAAAAGCAGTTGTTATTAAAATTCATGAGAACTTTGAGTGAGACTCACCATTCACCATACGCAACGCATTGCATACAACAGGACTTATTATATTCAGTTGACACACAGCACCACGATCAAGTGCAACTTGCTTAAAGAAGATTCAACGGACTGAGAGAGACCGACCGACCACATTTTGCAACTATCTCATATTTTATTTAATACGGTTATCCCTTCTCTAATAACAAGTCTTCTTCCCGGATGGTTGTTGGTGTTGGATGTGTACTTATTTTTACAAGGAAATCAAGGATGTGAGGGAGGAGGGACAAACCCATTCATCTTTTACTTTTTTTTGCCAACCAACTAACCAGCCACACTAACTATGTATTTAAACTTAACTAGACAACTAAATCAACCATGCACCATTCAACCAAACCACATTGCACATTGGGTATAATATGCATTTAACTTTGTAACTGACTTGACAAGTTGGAGAGTGTGTTAAGGAATAAACATCATCATCATCATTTTTTGGTGTCATGCTGGATGGAAGAGAACAAAAATCAGATCAATGAAGGAAGATTTGTGAATAATACCAGTAGTATTATACTACGCAAAGCTGTTCTGATTATTCTCCGAATAAGCAAAGTGCAGTTATTAAGAACAGAACAGGAACAGGACAAGTTGAATCTATACTGAATCTCTGTAATAAAACCCAGCAGACTGACTGCCTGCCTTGCCTTGCCTCGGCCTGGAGTCTTGTACCCGAGATATAGATTATTCACTTCTTCTGCCAACCAAGAGTTTTTAGTACATCTATAGAAGAGTGAAAAGTGCAAGAAAGTGTCTTGTTGTTTTGTGCATATTATTTTGAGATGGTGGATTTGTGGATGAAGACAAATTACTCCAGATTGAGATTGAGGAGGACGTAGCACATGAAGGGGAAGAAAGCAACAAACAACAAAATGATGGTCAACAAAATAATAAGCAAATAAGTACATAAATTAAATTATAGTCTCACTCAATCTGTTCTCCCCTCTCTCTCCGTCATTGCATTGAAAGAGAACAAGAGCTAACTGAACTTTTAATCCTAATAAAAATACAATCTTGAGGAGGACAATAAGTTTTTTGTGACTCGGCTACAATTTTGTGTTTGTATTCCAGAAGATAAGACAAATTTAGTTAGAAAGCTCTCTGTGCCACAGATAAGCCATAATTATTGCAGAAAGTACTTCCATCCTTGTTTTTATTACATATTGTATGACAGAAGTTTAGTAAAGAAAAAAGGTTGTTGTGATAATTCTCAATTGCTGACACCAGTCCAGTTGGTTATAATAATAATAATCAAATAATTCCGATTGTACATGCCACAACCATTGCCACTTCTCTTCCGGTCCATTAATTCAATATTTTATTAATTACGTATTTAACTTACACTACATGTCATATTTAACTTACTTCACAAAAAATAATAATAAGATCCTATTACAAAATACTACTTGTAGTTCAACTAAAGCCATAATTAGGCTTTAAAGTCAACAAAGTTCTGATAATACACAAATTATTACTTACAACGACGACTGGATTTTAAAATCAAACTACAAAAATAGTGCAATAGTTTATAGTGAACACGTCGCTCGCAGATTAGTGTAACGGTACGTCATTATTTATTTGACAATTCATTGAGTGCAATTAAATAGACATTTCCATGATTAAATTGAAAGCACAAAACAATAAATAACCCTTTTTGCTTTCAGGTTGAATTGATCGTTTATTCATTCCTTCATTCCTGGTTGCCGTATCCAAATTTGTGACTGAAAAATCTCCATAAGAAATCAATCTGTTTAGTTGTGAAAATTGCTGAGAATCTTACATTTTCGACATCTCATTGCATTGGATCTGCCCTTCACCCTTGTTCGTTGCCTCATGCTCTATCATCTTTCCAGTTCCTGGATATTCCTGGATATCAGCTTCACAAAAAATTCTCGTATACCATGGTATTTTTTTTATTTTTTAGCATTTTTTGTACACCGACAAAAGTTATTTCTTTGAAATGGAGATTAATCAGCAGGATAAGTAAAACGAGTGCAAGTATCTGCTCATCCGTGAAAACTAAACTAGCAAAAACCAATGGCAGGATGTCAGATCTATCAAAGCCATAAATTCCCCCTTGTCACAAAGATATAAATTTGTATTTTAGATTTCATTTTAAGCAAACAAACATGGTCCAATTATTAGCTTGATTCTTTTATGGGAAAATTGACTATTTACGCACGCACGCAACGCACCTTGACGCGGTGTCAAAATATAATGGTTTGGTTGGGTACGTACCTACTGCATATGTACTGATGCTAATGTTAAGAGAAAGGCTTTATAATACACTTTTAGTAACAACAACAACGGGAGTAGATTTTCATTTTAGATAAACCTTTCCTTCCACCTTAAAAAAGGTGCAATTATAATTTGTGCAGTGATCTAGATAGCAAACATAATTGCTGTAAGTAGAGCAACGAACCTCATTTCAATAAGTAAGTGAATGAGTTGTTGTATCATTTAATGCATTTCGAATAGTAACAAAATTGAAAAGTGACAATCTTCATTTTTGCATTTTATTAAAATCAATGCCAAGCCTTAGCGTTAGTCAGTCAATTATTCGCTTATTAATCCTCTTCAACTTTTGAATGACACACAAATTTTAGATTTTTTTATTTTTATAATGAAGACGCAAGCAGTACTTTATAGATTTTTAATTGCATGAGCATAATAACCATTTTATTTGGGATAACTCTATCACCTGAAAGCTTCTATTCCACATATGTAGGCGAAGATCGATTTAAATCCTTTAAATTGAAATCGGTCTTGTGGCATGTTTTGAGTTTGCCATTATTTTAGTACGATAATGAAATGATATTAATATGCATACAACTTGGCATTTCAAGCTTAGCCCATTCTGCAATTAAGCCGGAAGCATACTTACACAAAACCTACCACCTTTTCATGACGGAGTTAATAGCAAAATTTATAATCTGCTACCAACACTGAATTTGCATAGTACCGACATAGAACAGCTTATACACTATCCCAACCCAACTTAAAACTCTGGTGGAATATATTATTAAATACTGTCTGGGTAAAATAGGTAAAGAATTATGCATCGCACCAAGTTAATGGCATAAATTTAAATCCTGTCACACACATTCACCTACATGATTAAACATAGCACTACTTTCAGCTGAACTATTTAATATTGCAGAAATATTGAGGAAATGAAAACAAAGTCGGATACTTTATTATTGCAGGATACCCTCTCCATCTTGCTTACCCGTATTTATTGTATTTGTTTATCTGCAACAAACAAAACTATTCCAATTTCCCAAGGATGTGAGCAAAGTCAAGCAGCATTGTTAGTTAACACGACTGTTCAATTATATTATTCATTTTCTAACACATTTTCAACTTGTACTAGTGTATGTATGCCCTTCTTGTAGGTCAATCTGACATTGTTCAGAAGTTGTGTGTTGTTGTTATCAGGATGACGGTGATGGTAGCTTGGCTTGGCGTTGTTTGTGTAAATGACAATAATAATAAGTCCCCGTTACTTACCTGCCTACCTCTACCTACGACCAATCACCGACAATTAACCACGTCGTGCATTGCATTCATCAACGTTAGGGTGGATGAGTTTAGCTGAAGCTGACACCCAGACATCACTGTACTGTAGAACGCTAGCAAGTAGTTGCTACATATATTACTCATCCCGTTTCCGCTTTTACCTAATTCCTGTAATTCCTATCCTCTCCACCCACCCACCACCCTTATGCATGACATGACGTTGTTGTTAATTCGTCTTATTCGTGCTAATTGTTGATACTTTCTTTAATTCCCAATTGTATCACACCACCACCATCATTCGTTTCGTCAAGTGGAATGAATAAGGGTGGATAACTCTCGTCTTATTTATACGTTGAATACTGAACTTGAAAATTATACGACGAGATTTACTAAGGTTTAGTTAGTTTCAAAATACCAGTGCATAAGGTGCGGTACAAATAACATTGGTGTAAATCTTGGTCTGGCAACAAAGTTCAAGCTCCGTTGATTGGTTTTAGAGGTCCGGGTGGGTCGACCAAATTAATTGTCTTCATCAACGTCGTAGAAGAGAACAATTTCAAAATTTGTCACAAAAGTGTACAAATTTTTGGTGTAGGGAAAGGGTTCTGAGTAGACATGCAGTTGGTCCCGCTTCGTCACAAGTAAATAATAATAATAATAATAATATCTCCAATAACAACAACCTCTGATATTTATGAGTTTTGAAGTATAAACAAAATAGCTGCCCAAACTCCCGGTGGTGTGGTGGTGTGATGTAGTAGCAGTAGCAGTATTTTATGAGGTTGCACACACATTCATTCCCGTCTACAATCCGACAGCACAATACTTTCAACTTCTGGACGAGCTCCCTAATTTTTAACAGTATTGCGACCTTATGGTGTGTGGTGCGGTATGGGCCTCTGTTATTATTTGTATATCTAATTTTTCGCATTGATTTGTATTTTTCAGACCAGTTTAGGACATAGAGTTGAATGATATGCTGGAATCTGGTGCGGGGACAATACATCAAGAGGACAAGAAAAATGCTCATGATACGAGGCGTGGGGAGTGCGAGGAAAGCAGTCCTGGTTGTTTTATGCATCTTAACTCCTTTTGTATTTATTTTTTTACTCGTCAGAAGTGGTAGTAACGATCCTGGATCATGTCAAATTTTTACTAGTCGTGAGGTGAGCAACGTTTATTATTATTAACATGATTGACTCAGTGGAGTTTACCTAAAGTTTATAATTTGTGTACATTGTGTGATTATTTCAGACCGTGGTGTCAGGGAAAGATGGAAAAACTTTTACTTATGACAGAACTTCGCCATTCATTTTCATCGGGGGATTTCCTCGGTAAGACATTTAATCATTCACTTGCAAGTGTCCTTAAGAGTAATAATATTATTTATCGGGTTACAGCTCTGGAACAACGCTTGTTCGAGCTATGCTGGATGCTCACAATGATATTAGGTGCGGGGAAGAGACGCGCGTTGTTCCGAGAATATTACAATTAGCAGCGCAGTGGAGCAGATCTGTCAAAGAGTCCAATCGCCTACATGAGGCGGGTCTGACTGATCAGGTAATTAAATATTTTGTAAAGTATTATAATGAATCATAGAATCATTGACCCATTTTTGAAATGTCTTGTTTTTTATAATAATAGATTATCGGGGATGCCGTGGCTTCTTTCATAATGGAAGTTGTGGTCAAACATGGAGAACCAGGTATGAGATGGAGAATCTGATTATTGAATTGACTTCTGTTCATACTACACTAGAAAGTTTTTTGTTAAATTGCCATAATCATATTTTATTTGCAGCGCCAAGATTGTGCAACAAAGACCCATTCACATTGAAATATGGAGTCTATTTACTTAAACTATTCCCACAGGCCAAATTCATTTTCATGATCAGGGATGGACGAGCCGTTGTACATTCCTTAATTACACGCAAGGTATGTGAACTTGAAATGGGATGATACAATTAAAGTAGCTTACATTAAAACTCGGGGTTGCAGGTTACAGTGACCGGGTTTGACCTGACAGACTACAGACAGTGCTTAACAAAATGGTCCAATTCTATGAAGACTATGCTTCGAGAGTGTGAAGATCTAGGACCGGATCGCTGTCTTAAAGTGAAATATGAAGACTTAGTTTTGCACCCACGCTCCCAAATGGAGGCGATCTTAAGTTATTTAGGTCTCCCATGGACGGAAGATGTTATGCATCACGAAAGATACATCAACAAACCCGGCGGTGTTTCGTTGTCCAAGTAAAACAACTACAATACCTTAAATTATGAAGATCTTTGACATAATTCTTATAAAAATTAACTTCCCCCACAGAGTTGAACGATCATCTGACCAAGTCGTTAAACCCGTAAACGTGGAAGCGTTATCCAAATGGGTGGGTGCCATTCCAGATGATGTCGTTCAAGATATGGACACTGTGGCTCCTATGCTTCGAGAATTTGGCTACGATCCAAAATCAAACCCTCCCAACTATGGTACCCCGGACTCTGAAGTTGCCACAAATACAGCGAACGTCCAAAAAAACTCTGAAAAGTGGGTAAAAACCGTTGAAGATGTACTGCAAAAGTCCAAAGGAGGAAACACAAAAAACTAAAAGGATTTCAGTGAACAGGCTGAAAAACGGCTCCAAATCTTCAGATTATTACGACTTATTTTCATTTGTTATTTATACACATATAATATATAATCTATTTAATCACTTCGTAAGAAATGTGTTTGGCAATTGTGTGCGTATGGTATTGTGTGCTAGTGTGCATGATTCGCTTGTATCTTATCTCAAAAATCCTCTGTAAGCAAATATCATCATCATGCATGTCCTTATTAAAGGGTTATATAACTTATATATCCAATGAAATCTTAATGTTCTACTCCACACAAAGAATAAATCTTCAATTCATTGCAACTCGATCTACATTCTCGTCTCGTTTTTTGTATCTATTAAGACATGACCATGCCATTTCCTCCAAAATATTGAAACACACTAAAGTATAATTTTTATGAGAGCTGAAACGTTGTATTAGATATGAAGAAATCTACATAATGCAATTTCGCTTTGACATGCACATCCCAGACATTTATTCGAAGATATTTTTTATTATCATAGATTTCGATTTCGACATCATTTTGTTGAGATGATATACTTCTAAAAAAAATGAATTAAATGATGAAAATGAGAAAAGAATGCATGGAGATTGGAAGAGAGGAGTTGGGTCCTGTCTTGGGTGTGCGAGGCGGTTGGATGGACTTGCTCAAAACAAAACAAACATAAAACAACTCAGTCAACCCCAACAAGAAAGAAGAAGAAGGGTTGATAATCACGGAGAACACTTTATAATACGGGCAAGAACAATCCAAAATACAAACTGACCAAAACTTAGGGAACTCAAACAACCATTCCACAATCTTTTCACTTACTTAATACTGCATTAATCGGTTCCATTTTTTTCTACTTACATTTTTAATACTGAAACAATGGACTGACTGAACTGAGAGACTGATGAACTTCTTTTAAAAAGTGGTGTTGTCTGTGTTTTCGAATAAACGTGTGTACTAGTCCAGTCCAGTGAGTGCATTTCAGGACAAGATCAATCTCCCAAGTCCAGCAGCAGCAGAAGCACACACTGAATTCTTAGTGGAATGATAATCTAATTTGTAAGTTAATTATATGTTAATTAAGAATGCGATTTATTCTGTACTTAATTGTTTTGGTCGTTTTGATATGGACAGAATTCACAGGGTTCATTGCATTGATGGTGATTTTGTAAGAGCTGGGAAGAACAAAAAAATGGGGGAAACATTTCACGGAAATCCTTTGATTGACGAGCGAAATGAATTTCTGGAAAAGACTCGACAAGCGAAAGAAAAGAAGAAATCAGATGAAAAGAAACAAAAGTCTGCCCTCGTGATTCAACGCTTCCTCAAATCGGTTGTGGCGAAAAATGTCGTCAAAAACAAATCACTGTACGTATATCTATGTATTTATTGAAATACTCGTAAATGAATTGTAAGGGTTTGATGAACTTTTTCTTTTCTCTCTTGTTTAGGGAACGGTTTGAGACGCTAATGGCGAATTTCAACCCTGAAGAAGGGCAGTTGGTGAAAAGTAGAGAAGTTTTCCACGCCAGCAACCTTATGATGGAATCATGGGGAAGCCTTCTGGCACCGGCCATTGTTGAAAAGCTTTGCAGGTAAAGAAGCGTGATGATCGGGTGATGTCAAAGGGACATGAATATACGAGGAGGTGTAATTATTGTCGTTATGTCAGATATGTTGTCTGGAGCATGGGTCAGTCTAATCCGGCGTATAGTTATATTGGCTCTGGAATGACGAAGGAGGCTGCTCTGCCATGGATTAAACATTTGAAAACTCTTACTACTTATTGTTTGGAGTCGGTAAGGACTTCCTGTGTTTTTTAATTAAATATACATTAATGAAAAATTACTTAGAATTTGGCTTACTTAACATGTACTCTGTTTACTTGCAGATAGCCAAATTGAAGCCAGAATTGGTCTCTGATTCTAAACTTTTATCTCTCTTTTTAACCACGTTGGTCAGTTTGACGTCGCTGGATAAATGGATTATGCTCCAAAATTCTCAATTTACTGTTCTTGTCCCTGGAATGAGAAAACTTAATGCGTCAATTTATGCTCATATGTTGTCTGAAGAGCTCTTCTATAATTCTATGCACAGTGTACTGATTGCTGGTCTTGCAAGACCTGGGAAGGTATTTATTTTAGCCACTACTCCTTCTAATGAAAGTAAAAGCAACGTGTTTATTTCTATTTGCAGTTTTTCTTGGGAAAGACCAATCTTCTGGCTATTGCAAAATTGACCAATGCATCCTTTACAGTGGAAGACAAGATTGATAAGAAAATTCTAGTCCAATACGTGTACAAAATTTTGACGGTGCCTGCGTATATCTATTATGTTGATGCCGTCTGTCCAGAGGTAGTTGGTGGTTGTATTTGTTCGTGGTTTGTCAATGCAAATTATTTTACAACTTTATGTTTTCATTTTGTAGGGGTTGGACTTCTCATGCCTACCTGATATCGCGAATACAATCGTTGATAACAAATCTTTTATGGAAAGCGACCTGACCAATAGTCTCGTATTGATGGCAAATGTAATTCAGCTTGGTCAATGTTCTGGAACTCTGTCAACGAACTTCCATACAAATTATGCGGTATAAATTTGCATACAATTTCTTTGAAATTATGTTCTGGGTTATCAATCGTACATATTTTTAGCAAGCCATTACGTATCTACTGGGAAATTGTATGAAAACTACGGAAGGTACAAGAAAGAGTCACTGGCATCCAATTCTTGGTTGGATTGAACAACCAGTGCCAACATCCTTACTGAACTGCGTGGCTGCTGTGAAAACACAAATTGAATATTTATGGGGACCAGTTTTTCTTGCAGTATGCCAATTTGACGTTGTCAGAAACTTTATAAATCTATTAAATATGATGATATTTTTAAATTAATACAATTTCTAGGCAATTTTTTATCCGTTAAGTGAACACCTTCGTGAACATCCGTTTGAGGATACCCAAATTGCGAAACTAAGCACTACACCGACCAGATCACCAACCAAGTCTGGATTATTTAAAAATACAATGCTTCGAGTTTTTCGAAAAGCGCTTTTACTGGATCCAATTGTAGTTAGCGGGGTGGATAATTTACCGCCGGTGAAATTCAACGCTGAAATTACTATCAGGTTTGAACATTTATTTAAACCATTAAAAAAGGCTTTAAAAACACCACTCTATAAAAATCAAATTTTTTTTATTAGAGTTTCAGAAAGTTGTCAATTATTCTGCAACATCATAAATACTTTTTCCATGTAAAATTTGCAAATATATGGAATTATCATTGAATCTTTGCTTAATAATTAATTCTTGATTGTTCTCAGATGTCGACTGGATATCTTAACTGGCCTGTGCTTCAAACAGTCGTCACGTTGGCTAGTAGCTCTTTGGAAATTTCTACAATTGTTAGGAAAAGATGTTAAAGGATGGGTTGATATTTTACTTAATGTACCAAGACTTATTCAAGAATCTTTTATTGTTATGTTCGCCGATGCTATGGTGCATTACGTAACGTGAGTAGACTAATGGATTAATTTACTTTTTAGTTGAATCGAATTTTACATGAACTATGTCGTGTTATTGCAGCATGCTTGATGACCAGGAAATGTATGAGGATCAGCAAGCTTTTAGTCTGACGGACATTTCAAGAATAGCTCAGTTCGTTAATCAGTTGTGCTACAGGATAATAACGAATCCCAACTGCCTCCGACTTAGAGATTCTACTTGGAACACACTGTGCGTTAATTTAATTATAATTTAAGAAAATTTCTATAAAGCAATAGTAACGGACAGTCATTTTCCAAACAAGGGATTTATTAAATTTAGGTGTTAACAACGATGTTTAATAATGTTTTCTTTTGCCCCAGTTCCCCGTTGCTGATAGTACTTTACAGAAGGGACTGCCGACGTAAGTACTGTCCTGATGACCATTGGCTAATTGAGCCGTCAAAATTGACTCAATTACTATGTGACATCGAAAAAGGGCGAAAGAACGCTAAGGTTTGTCCCACATTCCAATTATAGTCCTTTAATAATAACTATTTACTTTAATCAGAGAGTTTTATTGGATATGCCTCATGTAATACGTGAAGATGCAAGGGTACTTTTGTTTCGAAAATGGGCTGCCTCTGAGAAAACCCTCAACGGAAATTCGCCTGGGGAAAACGACTTTGTGGTGACGACGGCTAGTGCTTCAACATTGGTCACCGTTCAAAGAGGTTTTGAAAAAATTTGTACTTTTAATTAGTTATTGAATTTTATTCATTATTACTATGCTAAGATATAAGAGATTATATCACAGACTTTGACTAGAAATGGTAAAATATCAGCATAAAATATATATCAAATATAATTAAAATTCAATACATTTAATTAAAACAGAATTTAATTTTACCTACCTGATTGTTTCTTCAGGCCGAATTGTTGAAGATGGATATGCTCAGCTTGCTAGTCTTTCTCCAAAGGCACTTAAAGGGACAATCCGTGTTCGCTTTCAAAATGAGTTGGGCCTGGATGAAGCCGGGATTGATCAAGATGGAGTGTTTAAAGGTATCACTTTTAACCAGATTGAATCCAAGGTTGGACTATAATTTACTTTTTTGTTACATTTTGATTTGATTTGCAGAATTTTTGGAAGAGACAATCAATGCGGTATTCAATCCGTCGCTCAACTTGTTCAAAACAACTAGTGAAAACCTCCTTTACCCATCATCATTATCGTATCTCCATGAAAATCATTTGCAGCTGTATGAATTCGTTGGAAAGATGCTTGCTAAAGCGATATATGAGGTGAGTATGAGGATCACATAATATGAACTCAATGACATTGTAATTGATTCAGATTAATGACCACCTTTAAATTGTTTTTAGGGAATCGTTGTTGATGTTCATTTCGCGTCATTCTTTCTAAGTCAAATTTTAGGTTATCAACAAAACGCGCTATTTTCGGCCATTGATGAACTACAATCTCTGGACCGAGAAATTTACAATTCTCTCAATTACATAAAGCACTATGACGGAAGTGTGGAGGTATGAAGAATTCACACATATATTTATGATGTAGGTATATTAAAAATCTTATATAATACCCTTGGTAGGATCTGGAACTGACATTTTCGGTTGATCAAGACTGTTTGGGTGTAATCAAAACAACAGAATTGACACCTGGAGGAAGACTATTACCTGTTACCAATCAGAATAAGTATGAATCGTGCCGAAACAGTATGTAAATGCATTTGTTCATGGATTTTCAGTATTTGTTTGTTTTTTTAAAATATAGGATCAGCTACTTGTATCTCATGGCGCATTTTCATCTTTACGTACAAATCAAGGATCAAACCGCAGCATTTTTGAAAGGGTTTCGCTCCATCATTCCAAATGAGTGGATTCGAATATTCTCCCCTCCTGAAGTATGCACTATTATTATTATTATTATTACCATTCAAATATTTATGGTTAATACGACACACTGATACTTTCCTTGATTTATAGTTACAACGTCTCATCAGCGGGGAGGATACGGATATTGACCTAAATGATCTCAGACGAAACACCCAATACTACGGAGGGTTTCATGACAATCACCGAGTTGTTGTGTGGTTATGGGAAATAATGGAGAATGATTTTTGTGAACGAGAGCGTCGCCTTTTCCTCAAGGTGATTAAACTCTAAATAGCACCAAGTTAGGTATTTCAAATCCACAAACTAATGTTTTTATAATGTTCTCGTAGTTTGTCACCAGTTGTTCAAAACCTCCCTTGCTTGGATTTGCCAACCTTGATCCACCCTTTTCAATAAGGTGTGTGGAAGTCAGTGATGACGAAGATACTGGAGACACCATCGGTATACTGATTGATAATTTAATTGAATATTTTCTTCATGCAATTATTTATGGCATTGTTTTAATTTCTACGTGTGATATAGGGAGCGTTCTACGAGGGTTTCTAACAATCGGTAAGAAAAGTCCAGCCGGTCGGCTGCCAACGTCTTCAACGTGTTTCAATCTTCTAAAACTCCCAAATTACCAAAAGAAACCGACATTGCGTGAAAAACTTCGATACGCCATCACATCTAATGTTGGGTTCGAATTGTCTTAAATGTTTATAAATCCTTAAATTAAAAAAAAATTGTGCATTAACGAAATGTTCTTTAAAAAGCGTAACTGTGATACTCCCTACTTTTATCTCATTATTTGTCAATCAAGTTGCCAACCCTTCCAAAGCCAAGTACCAAAAAATGCTAAATGTAATCATTGTATCTTAATAAAATTTTATCGAGTTTAACCAAAAATTTGTAATGAATAAAACTGGTTCATTATTTTTTAAGTTCCGTCAAGTGAAATTATATTTCATTATATTATATCTCGAGTGTACAGAAATTTCATAGGATGTTATCATCGGAAGATCGACCTGAATCTAAATAAGCACATGTTCACGTTAATTCAATTGTATGTCCGTATGTATATAATAGTGTTTCTATTTTTATCCAATTACAAGCATCGGTTTGCGACAAATACATAACAAGTCTTGTACTTATAATTCTTATGTTTTATCAGAAATTGCACTTCCGTAGGGATATCATCATGAATGAGTCTGGGGTGGGAACAGAAAGCTTGTTCCCATTCCGGACGGACAAGACAATCCGATTACAATGGAACATACAACAAATTAATTATATAGTTACAAACCATTGTAATTAGCTTTTGCGTATGCCAAACTATATAAAGTAGGGTAGGTTGTATTATTATTAATAATAATTCACAATAATAATATATGATTGGCTTGACCCGAGTAATTATTAATAATTCTGTGGTTATAAGGCTTTGCATCGCTCACTTATTGTAGAAGAAATGTAACAACACCACACCTCATACACACCATAGATACACGATGCACAGATAGATGGATATCAATAAATAACATTTCATCAATTACACACTATCACTTGACCAACCCAACACAATTGATTGGCATAACACACATTTAAAAAAAGACTGCTTTATAATACCCGTTCCAGTGGCATGTCTAAATTTAATTGTTGATTGTGAAGAATTCTATATTTCTCTCATGTCGTCATAAGTCATTCAGACATGTAGCGAGCGATTATCTTTGCATCTCTTCTTGACGGGGAGGAAGACGTGCTCCACTTATACTAAATATATTGTTAAGCATCACATAATATCAGCAATTAATGATGTGATAATTGCAGCGCAGTACATTAAAAACATTGATTCAGAAATTATAAAACACCGAAATAAGTCAAGTATTGCGCTTGCTGGATGCGAAGATTATAATGGGTTTTACTTATTTACGGAGTAATAACAGGAAGGTACACAATCTCTAGTTGTTCATTATTATTTAGTACTTTTGTGCAAGCTTGTACTTGAGATACAAGCAAACACCGATATTTTTTGTGTTGAATTAATGTTGAATTAACAACCAACCCTCTCAAAGCTAATAATTTTTTCTACAAAGTAGCCAAGCTTTTACAACTGAGACTATTTCAAGGGCACAATTAATGAAATTTAAGGAATTTTTGACATACATTGATTTATGAATGATCATTATTGTTATAATCAGAGAGGATGATGATTGCTATTAATTTCCAGACATGCTCATTAAAATACTCTCGGTTGTAAAAGTTCGGTATGACCACTATGTATATATGTGTGTATATAGATATCACCTAATTGTCAATAGTTTTCTACTGTTTTTAAACAAAGGCTCGGCCGCTGTGACACAGTTATCGTAACAGTTTGAAGAACTCTAGTAGATGTCAGGACAGCGAGACCAATCTCCAGAAACTTTGCAATTCCAATAGTCCTGACGTACAAGATGTGTGACGTTCCCCGTGTCAGCATCCTTTTCTTTGTAAAACCACACTGGATCATGTGGAGTAAATGGTTTACCTAAAAAAATACGCAATTATTTGACCCACAAGTTCATTTCAACTGCTTCAGGAATCAGGAGAATTATGTTACCTTCTCCTGCAGCCTTTTCCGCTTCGGCTTCTCGCTGTCGACGAACGGCACGTTGCTTCTCTTCTAAACGAACTTTCTCTGCATTTGCTTCCTCCCATCTGCCTTCTTCCATTAGCCGTTGGTCAGGCCGATTTCTACAGTCTGTTGGAGCAACACCAACTTCTGATTCATTTAGTTGAGCAGCAAATTCGGTAAAATTGTAATATTTCTCGCAGTCCGGTCTACAATTGCAATAATTTGTTTTATTTTTGACATTAAAAAAATTGTCTAACTTGTACTCACGGAGGCATTCTCCTGACCCACAGGGTTATTGGTGTCCCTAGTTCTAAAACTGGTTTTCCATTCTTATCTGAGTCTTTGTGTTTGAGCACTTTACACGTCTCAATTTTAGCGTCCCAAGTACCATTTAGCACCCATCGAACGTTTTCCTGTTTGTCCATAACGCATCCAGTCACCTGTACACAAGAAGTTCAAGTTACAAAGGTTTAATATGAAATAAAAGAATTACCAATTTAAAAATATTGTAATTGCCGCACCTTCCTTTGAATGTCACGATTGAAATACGAATAAGCCATGTACTTCAAATGACATTTATCCCCGGTTGTATGATTAATGATTTCCATCTCTCCGTGGTTATCAACCCACAATTTTCCAACAATAATATTGTGAACGGTTGTAGTAACTTTCCTCCATGTATAATGATTCCCTATAAAGTTTATTAATTATACATTTAAAATAAATATCTGAAATATCTGTATATGCGATAAATCCAAAAACTTACCAGACTCATTAAAAACTAAATGAGCCATCCCCAAAGGAATAATTTGTAGATATTTTCCCCTAAATTTGGAAGATAAACACACTTCTTGCCATGACTTCCACCCTTGAAAAAGAATACAAATTATTATGAGGTTGTTGACCTCTATAGCAGAATTTAGTTCAGTTTAATAATATTTCTTACCTCGACCGTCGCAATGCTGAGCCGCCATAGGAGGGTGATGGCTAACTTGTTCTGTGATGCCTAAAATAATAAAATGAACAGTATTGAGATTAATAACTTGGCCTAATTTGACGGCCTGAGAATAGTGACTTGATTTTGTAAGTTTTAAAAAATAAACTGTACATTTTTTGTTCAGTTTTATAAAATAATTGACTTACAACGCCATCCCAAATCATCAGTTCGATCACACTCGTATGTTTCTCCAAGAAGTGGATTAAATGGTTTCCCAGTTCGAACCTGTCCGTTGCAGCATTAGTAAATAGTAGATCAGTGAGATCTAAAACTAAAAAGATATACTCACGGCAGTAGTTGCGTAAGAGGACACAGTAAAGGCTGCGACATAGGCTAATTGTTCACAAGGATCGGTACATTTTGCTGCTTGATCTAAAATTTCACTGTACTCGAAGTCTTCTGCCAATCTTTGCAGCATGGACCTACGGAAAATAAAATAACCTCTCATTGAACTCTTTTGTTTTCACTCAGTCACCTGATGCGGTCAATTAATACTGCATAATACAAAATACGAACTTACAGCGGTTCGGAAAAGTTTACAGGCATTGGAATTTTCGTTAGATCCTTCCCGATACAATTTTTGACAATACTCCAAAGGTTTAATGGGTAATCCGGTTTATCAGCAACCCTTTTACGACGAAGTCTCTTGGAAACTGATTTACTGGACCTATCATCCTTCACAGGCGCCTGTTCTGTAGCTGAGTTGTTGTGTTTGGCCTTAATAAATAAATACGTTGAGTTCAAGGAACTTGTTGAAAAATCCTCAATCATTTGTCACCTTTGTTCTAATGCATCGTACAGATTGACTAGTACCTTGGGTACTGTTGTTATCGTCATTATCACTGCTAGAATTTCCGCCCTCCGATTTCTACATTAGGAGTCAATCAATTTATACATTTATCATTATAACTTAAAATGCTTAGGGTACTGACCTGAGAATCAGTACTAATGCCACTAGATGTTCTCCTATGTGCAGAAATAGGCACATCAACAGTAAACTCATTTGCCATATCTGATGTCTCAACTGCATCATAAAACATTGACTCGTCATCTTCGTCAGACTGGACGTTTTGGGATTGTCCTGATTGCCCTAGACGACGTAATCCGAATTCAAGTAAATACACCATAGTTCCAGAAATATGATTAACATACCATGACCAGCAGCTACCGCTGCAGCTTCTTCAAGTTTTGTATGTTGTTTTGCAAGCTCTTCAACGACTTTCTCCAA
>JAQFZJ010000461.1:0-26092 GCA_034695645.1 Folsomia fimetaria
TGGATACTCCGATACTTTCAAAGTCCAATTGAATTGTAAAAGTATCATCTTTGGTGAATTTAGATTCTTGAAATTTCGGGCTTTGCTCCAGAATGTCCACATTTGTCACAGGTGTATTAATTGCATGATAAGGTATGCATATAAAAAATGCCACCATCTCCGAAAATCTTTGAATCTGAAAATAAAGTCGATAATGTAGTGTTTTTACCAAAACATCGGCTAAGATATTTCTTACACATTTGTCGCTTCCAAACGTGCCCACCGAGCATATTTGTTTGCCCTTGCAATCAATTTGTGGCCCGGTTTCTCCCCAAGTATGACAGCAGTAGCATAAGAAGAATAAAATTTAACTTCAGGTTTTGGTAGTACGACCCGATTTTGTGTATGGCGATGGGGGTCAGCCTTTATTATTTCTTGAACAGAAGGATTGAGTAGAGTATCAAGAACATTGGATCATCATCATCATTCCCTAGTGATAGTGCATTACATTGGTCTGGGTCTGGACGCCATGAATTTGTTTGTAAAATTGAAAAGTTCAAAGTTGAAATTCTGATTATGCGATTTTTGTCGTGCGAGTTTCTACAGGAGATTTTGTCCGGTTACTGATGAGCACTGTGTGTAGGGTGTACTTTCGGGAATTGAGATGAAAGAGGTTATAAAACTTTCTTTTATAAAGAAGCTTTCTCTGTAAACATAACTGATAGTCCTAAATTAATTCGCAGCAACCAATATTTGGCAAATAAAAAGCAGGAGTGAGAATTCCCGGATGAAATTCCTTTGAGAGATAAAAAATTCATGGGTAGATGAATGAATGAATGTGATACGCTATCGAAGCACTTTCTCCTTTTCGTGGCTGATAACGAGTTTATGGATGGACAGGTAATGTCGATGATGCTCCGATTATCTCTCTAATATTCATTTAACCAACTACCAATAATGGACCACCACTCACTAGCAAATATTATTAGAACAGATCAAGTTTAATTTTATTGGTTGGCTCGTTTTACTTTTATTACTCCTCATAGTCAGCATTTCTTAACATTTTTATGATTATATACATTATATTGGCGCTGCAATTACAATTATTATTCGTTTGTGAATATTTTATATTTAATTTTCACCTTATTTTAAATTATGTAGTATTTTAAATATATTTATGTGTATATTTTGAATTTTTACATGGAAAAGTTATTTCTTTTATTTCCAATGCCGAAGTAGATGCGAAATCGATAATATTATGAGTTAATGAATTCAGTGCTCCATGAAGATGCAAGCTCATGGGATCGGTGTATGTATCCATTCACCTTTCCTTCCTTCACTCTGTTGAGCTTTGTGTTTACTTTCCACCAAACTTTCCACTTAACTTATGCTTTGCTGTAATGTAGTTAGTGGTATTTTGTTGACATGTTTTAGTAGTTGATGTTGTTGAATTGCCAGCTTGTCACGCGGATGGTTAGCTTTTAACAAGATGAGAAGGAATCCATTATTATTGACACAACTCAGTGAGTAGAATGCGTATAATATTATTTAATGCATGTAACAAAATATATTCATATTAATGGAACAACTACATGGAAATTGAGGCAAATATAATTGATGCAGATATAAATTTCCCAGTTTGTCGTCCTATGAGTAAGAGCATTTGTTGGATTGACCTTGAAATTGACTTCTTGATTTGAATGTGGAATTATTCAATTATTTATATTAAAAATCAGCACACGTCGCGCTGTCTGAGAGAAATCATTTCCAAGGTGTGGACATATGAAATAAAAGAGTATTTTCTAAAACAATATTATTCGATACATAACACTGCGCAAAAGATTTGTGTTTGTGCTATATGTAGTTGCCCTGTCCGGTAAATTGCATAAGTATATTTTAAAGATTTAACAGAATCATGGTAAGTCTGTATATTGTGGATGTATGCATTTGCAACTGTTTACAGACGCAATGGCAATAGTGAGATTTTCCAACTGTGGTTAGCATTGCTGTTTATTATGTGTAGAGAATTCATTGAAGGTGAATTGCTCCGTGTTCTACGGAGCCGTGTGTTTTATGTAAGTCTGTTCCAAAATAATGCGGATTTATCTGATTGAATAGATTCAAACCAAAAGTTTTACCCTGTAGCTTTTACTAATTTTCTGTTTCATTTAATCTCTTCGTGAAGCTTTTTTATGCCGCATTTGACTGTATTGTAAGCACAACGCCAAAGAATTTAACGGCATTTGTACTCATTTTGGCGTGAAATTGGCGTTCTTCTTACAATACGTGAAAACCGTGGCTAACTCTGTTCGACAGGAATAAAAGCATCATCGTCATCATGCATGACTGTTTTTGTTTAAAAACTATATAACTACACTTATTGTACTTAAAGATGCTTTAAACATGTGAAAATAAGATCATGATAAGCATTTCATCTTTTTGCTTCCAAGTTGTCCAAACTCATCGTAAATTCTTATCTATCAACACTTTAAATCCTTTTGTTTTTGTTGATAAGGTGGGCGTTATATCTCAAGGCTCTTTGTTATTGTTCTTCCGTCAGTCAGTCAGCGCAATCTTAAGTATTTTGAGAATCTTTAAAAATTTATGCCCTCCTGAATGGGTTGTACAACTTGTGAAAGAAATGCCGGAATTTGCAATTTCCGTTGACATCTGTTCCCAAAGAATCAATTTGCGAGGCACAAATTCGGAGTTCACGTTGTTATTTTATTGCTTTACTGGATGCAATCTGAGTCTTTATATCATCTCATCGCCACTTGAGGCACGAAACAACACTTTTCCCTTTCTTATCTCTCGCACTGTATTTATTCCCTGATGGCAGAGTCTCGAAGGAAAAGTAAATATTCAGGAAAGTATTTTCTATGCAAATTCTGCCCATTTGTCTGCTGAACTTTTGTCACAAAAATCATAGCTTTCTCCATGTTGTATAGCCATGGGCATTTGTATCTTGAATAATCTCAATATTTTGGTATTCTTAATCTGATGCCTGAATATGATTTGGAGTAATGTTTGCCATACAAATTGTGATTTAAATTACGAAGTAGAAGGGCAGATTATTTCTGCTTAAGTTCTGTAAGAAAAAGATGAAACTACATAATCACCTCCTTTCTCTTAGTTAATATAATCAAGTAATCCCACCAAACCCATAACCATCTGTCTGTTGACAATTCCGATTTATGATTTACGACATGAAAGGTCAAAAGCGGATGCCACTCATCAGAATGACACGTACATCATCATAACCATGAACTGAATGGATTTATGTATTCCTTGTTATGGCTTGGTTTGTATTGCACAATTGATTGGATGATGCTCTTGTACACACAGAGCCAGTTAAGTCAGGTCCGCAGAGATAGAGAGATCTCATGCCTCGGGATTTTAGTCCAGTGTGTAAGTCGGATCGTGCACTATCGAATGAAAGTGTATCTTGTGGTTCTTTTTAACAAAGTTCCGCTTTTACATTCCACCCTTTTGTGCCTCACATGACATGGCTGCGTGCTTATGTATACTGACTGGCAAGGAGAATATTTTTTATACACATGTCACAAATGGCTTACCCCATACGGAAATAAAGAAAGAGGGAGGAAAGAAAGAAAGAAGACAACCAAATGCCTACAAGATGATACCCTGCTTCATATCTTGAACAGAGCAGTTAAAAGATCTTGTTTCCCCAGAAAAATATACTCGTATATAGTCGTACAAGTGAAGAGATAAGTAAATGTCTAGCAATGTAGACAAGGCTTATTACTTTTTTAGATTTCTCTTATTCGAGAAACCCTAAGGTGAAATTGCGGAAATCTTTTTAAATCATCTTCTTTAAATTATGGAAGGAAATGCATGCAGATATTCGAAATTGAAGCCATATTACATAGATATGGTGATGAAATGTAACATGATATTGTACTTTCAATCTCATTTCTCTACTGTAAATTAGTATGATATTGGTTGGTTCATGGAAGTTTAAGCAATAATCTTATTCTTCCTATCAGCGAAAATGGTAATCCATGCAATGAAGGGAGCGGATACAACTTTGATAACAATTTTGCTATAATAGAAATTGAAACCCGCAATAAAGTTAATGTTTCCTCATTTCTCATTCCAGGTCAGTTGACGTTGATAGGGAAATAATAGACCTAGATGCGGTGGCTCAGACAGACAATGGGTCACCGATTGAAGGGAAACGGACTGATGCCACTATGGAGTCAGAGATGACCGGCTGTTCCTCTGGACAGGATGAAATGGTTCGACGAATTAACGAGGAATTAGCTGAATTCAGACAACAACTCAAGAAGAGTCAAGAACTATTCCACGCTATGGTAAGTGATTTGGCATTCCAATTTGGTTTGAGTGATCCGAAGCCGTGTCTTGTTATTTCTGTTATTGCATGCATTGTGGTGAGAACTTTCTGCACAGTAACACCCTACATTGTAAAATAACATACATAGTTCGGAAATTCCTGTTTGTTTGCCATAAAATATATTGAAAATCGTGTTAACTCACGCAGGCAACATCATTCCTTCATTAGCTCTAAAGCATGGTGACGATGAAGTTGAAATTATTGGGTAGAGTTGTATTTTCTGTTAGCCTTCAAACTTTCCATGTCTTTCTCACTCATCGCGCCCAGTCATTGGTGATAATAGATGTGCTAGCTTATGTGGGTGGACACGACACCCCTTTTTCCGACGAGTTGGGATAAACAAGATACATGGTTAAGTAAGAGGAAGAGGAAGGAGGAGAGGAAGCAAGCAAAGTGTACAGGAATAATTTTCTATGCAAAGTGCAAGTGAAATATTGTAAAGTACGGAATGTTGCTCTGTATAAATTGGACAGGAAGGGGGATACGTAACGTCTGACCAAGAAGTCATTCTGACCCTCTCTCTATCCCCCTCCTCGTCCTTCTTCATCAGGATAGAAAGCATGGGAGTTTCTGTAAACCGTGAACAGAAATGTTCAACTGAATGAATTTGCATTTGGATTGGAGGAGGAGGACTTGGTTTGTGAAGGGAAATGAAGTTGTGTAGAGGAATCCGGCTGGTAATAAATGGAATTTCTAACACGAGAAGAGATGAGAGTACAAACGATTTAGTTGAATTTTAGTGGATGCGGAATGAAATGTTAAGTCCTTAGTTCAACCTCGTTTCACTTGGTCGAGTTAAAATACTCAGAGTGACAAGTGCAGTGCAACCGGACTCGAGTCAATTCACTTAAAACATTAAATATTTAAAATGCCAAGATTGTCTGTTTTAGCCATGTATATATGTTATTAGACTATTATGAAAGATATCCGAGTTTTTTCGGCGGATTAAAAATGTAATGGCAGTGTGACGTCTATTGGCTTTAATTACATATTATCCCATTTGTTACGTAGCTATATTTTTACTTTATGTGCTCTTATTAAATACAGCAAACTAATGGATCTGCTTCTGCTATGAATTTGGGCAACGTGACGCAATCATGTCCAATACTTACTCAAGCGGAAACAGCTTCCGCAACGACGAAGCCATCCTTGGTGACTTGCTCAACCCAAACTGATACGGCTGTGATGTCACGAAGATCCTCCGCACAACAAGATGGACCTGCTAGGAGCTTGCTGGACGCAATTGATGACGATGGAGATAGCGATGGCAATTATTTGGACAAATTAAGTGATGATATCAGGTTCGTAATCTTTGACTCTTTCAAAATACATAGCCTGGAAAAATAGTATTTCTATCTCCTTCAAATTTTCTATGAAATGATATAAAAGTTTTAAACCCGATTTGAGATAAAAAAAACTCAGATTTCAGATAACGGATATATTTGTAGTCTTGTGCTATGTAGAATATCTAGCTGTCAAATTAATTGGTGTTACTACCCAGATCTGTATGATATACATATATTCATCTATCGGAGAATTTAGTAATTTATATTCTGGATTCGGATGGGTGGAATAATTTAAATGGATGGAACAGAAAATTTAAATGACAATAAGCAGTTGCTTCGCATTAGCATTTATTGCATTAGCATTAGCTGTGGATTGTTAGGTGATATCTATTATATGGATTGTTGGCACCGTAATGGAAGTGGTAGCTAGGTTATTACGACTTTTTGTTGTTTGTAATATAATCAATGATATCTATATACACAAATCTACAATTAGAACTTATATAAAATGAAGTTCGTCATATTGTTGGCCAACTTTATATGCATCCACTATGTACATACACATCGCTGGGCTTTAAATTAATATTTTGTGTCAAGATTTGTTCATGAATTGGTGATGTGCTTGGAACTTGTATTTCATTATTGACGTAGTTCTGCAATTTATTAGTTTCAAATTGACAAATTCAATTCTGCATTTATTTAGTTTATTTTATTAAATGCAATCTATGAAATGATCCCAAAAGGATATGTTACAGGTTATTGCATATTATTATAGTTACTGGAGTAAAAAATAATACATTTAAATAATCGTAAGCTGTGAGTGAACCTATCAAGATCAGATTCAAAACTAAATACCTGAAGGACGTGAGCATGCATTTTGCTTGTTTCTCTTCAATGTAATTCAAACGTACAAGGAATTAATTATTTTTATTTTCTAGTTTTACGAGCATTTCTTCTATTTCGATGCATTATTATAATTCATCACAATTGTTGGTTTTGGATTCTAAACTGTCGAAAAAGCAGAAAACTAGCTTCTTAATTAATTTGCATTTTGTAAATCAATCATTACAATGTACATTGCCTGATTTAACTACTATATAAAATACTGATCCGTATTTTATATAGTAGTATACAATTAAGGATCATTTAAGGACGAAAATATTTTAAACATCGCTGTCATCATCTCATAATTATATGAAATCAGAATTCTAAGTAATGGTTAGATTGTGGTGGTTATGCAACCAGTTGGATAATCCAATTTGAGAAACAAACAATCTGGAAACTAATACATTTGACGATTGCCATGTAATATACAGTCAGTCGTGGGAAACAGACACCCTTGTGTAACAAGACTTGCCATGAAATTGAAATTGAAACATGAGAAACATAAAGCAATTTCAGCAAAGCAATATTTACTCACCTCAACTTCAAGTATGTATTCAACACGATGTCTGTAAAATAAGTTGTGTTTAATTGCTTTGAATGAAGTGGAAGTTTAGAACTACTATTGTGCAGAATGAATATGCAATGCATAATACGATGTAAAGTCTGAAAATATACATCCACATCTGTATAAGCATGGTTATACTTTAGTAAAAGAGACATTTATAGTATTCCTTTTATACTACTTTTATCTTAACAGTTAACAATCTAAAAGACACTTTTCTCACTGAAAGGGACTCTGCCGCTTGGATAGTTACTTAATTAATTTGTAGTATGTATGTAACATATATCGTTATACTTAACCACACCGTAAGAATGCAATGTATACATAGCTGTATAGAATTTACCTGTACTTTATAGCCAACATCTACACTACATCATTCAGAAATTGGCTGAGAAAAACGCTTATATAAGTTCATCCTGTAAGTTAATCTCGCCACATCATACATGCATCTGCATCCCCAGTCCCCAGTACAACAAACAAACAACCCATCCAATCCACATTGCATTACAATTACTATTGCAAATAATATTATGTTGTGCCAGCGCAACATTCAATTGGCATTGATAAGTAGAAACTTACTCTGTCCCATTCCTCATTTAACGTGTATAATTTTGACTGCTGTGCACAAAGCAGTAGGGAGTGCATAAGGTTACGAGTTAAAGATGTTAAACTATTCATAATCATAACCTCTGTTTGACGACAACGACGACTGTCACCCTTTCATGTACACAGTTCATTTCATATATAATTCTTATTTTGCACCATATTATGTATGATTGACTAACTTATTTATAAGCAGTAGCTGTAAGTAAGCATATAAGTAGTGCAGATATTCTGTGACAATATTATAACTGTCAGCAAATTATTTGCAGATGTTTTGAGATTTTTTTTCAAAGCATTGATTAAACCGCATTATCGAGCTCAATTGACTAGTAAAGCAATACATAAAGTGTGAAGCGTTATAACTGTGATTTATCAAACTAAAGATAAGCTAATATTTGCTAATTTATTTGGACTACTCAATTTGTCATTTATTAGTTACTGCGGTTATTATGCCCTATCCCATTTTCATAGACCCACAGATTTATTAAGTACAGGTAAAAATAGTGTGCAGGTATGACTCAAATTTGTCGAAACTACCAAAATTGAACGGAACATGTCACATTGATATCTGATTTTGCGGAAGTGCAATTTATTTATACAGATATGCATGCGATTGTAGGTGAAAGGGGTAATATTCCTACTATAATGCAAATTATTTTGGCAATATCTATGATGGGAATAACTGAAACTAACAGTTATGTAGTTGTGAAATACATAGTAAGCAAAAGTAAAACGCTATGCATTTCATTTCATGGTCATGTGGAACGTGAGTTTGGTTTACTAAATGACCAAACTAAAGTAACAACTGCAACTTTGCTAAATGCTCGCTGCTGTTAAAAAGATTGTGAGGTCGGTTGTGACTGTGTCCAAGTAAGTTAAGTGAAATATAATGTAGTCAAAAGTAAAGCCTTAATAACTTATTATATACTAGCAGCACCGACCGGGTTGTATGTAGTATGTGGTGGCACTACTTTTATGGAATAGAATGGAATGATTATTTAGTTTGTGTTATGCATGTATGCGAATATACACATGATACGATGATGATGGTTTGGTAGTTATTAAGTAGTACTACTAACTTAGTAGAACTAACTTTGAACTTAGTAGAAATAGTAGTAGTAGTAACAACAACTAATAGTAATAAGCAACACACCTGTTAAAGGAGTTAGATAGAGATTTTCTGTGGTGTACCTGGTTGGTTCGTCCTTCCGAAATCTGACAAAGTTTAGTAGTGTAAATCTATACTGCCTGAGGAAGATACAAATATTAATAGGATATTATATTATAATGAACAGAGGTATATAATTGTGGGCTGGGAAAAGTAATTGTTCTCCTACTCTTTAATTAATTGATGTGTCGTTCGTGGTCAGTTATAGATTGACAATAAATCTGCCGACCGTGTTGGAGGAGTCGGAACAAGAGACTGAAACTAGTCCAGGCGCAGGAGGACCTAGGAGGATGAGCAGTATCGAAAAAAATCGTCGTAAAGCAAAATTGGTTCGGTCCACCAATGCTCAAGAGGAGGACCTTGCTGGAGGAGAATCATCGCAATATTCGAATCATCATAGTAATAGAATTATGGACGATGCCACCAGCTCAGAAAATGACTTTAAGAGTGCGGCAAGTTCTCTTCCCGGAAGTGTGAACTCTAGTGTTTATAATAGTTTGGAACGTCCCTTGCAAATTACTGGAGCTTACGGACATAGGAATGGAGACTCTGATTCCGTTTCATTAGTGAGCGATGGGACTTTTGGGTCTCCACGGTCATATCCCTCATCGCCTACGTATTGGACACCGTTGGAGGGGTCAAGTTCTCAGGTTGGTTGGATATACTTGTATATAAATAATGATGGTGTACAACTGTATTAGAGATTGTATTGTAGTTACTCCATTATACAATGAGATTCAATTATTATAGGAGACGATAACAAATCTAGATGGTGATAGAACCCCCGTCAATGGTGGGAATGGACATGACCGACTGGAAGTCCTCAGTTGTCCTGTACCAAGTCACAGAACAGAATATGAAAATGGGAATAGCTCGTTGCAACAGGTATTTTTTATTTATAGAATACCTAGTAGGATATTATACCACATATGATTCCATAGAGGTAATTTATACATCAGTTTGTTGAACTTATTATTCAATTTTGGGGTCTATGTGGTATTTTTTAGCGTGGAAGCGGAAGGAGTTCAAGTTCATGTGGACCCTCTTTGCCCATTTATAATCAAAATGAGACCTCATCTGTTGGCGTTATTCCAGAGAATCATAGGGAACATATGATAAAGTAATGAATTAAGATCTTGGGTACTTTGTACTAATTATTTTGAATCTATAAATTATTCATTTTTAGGTACGCTTATGATCCAGTAAGAAGATGCTCAGAATCGGAAGCAAGGTTATTATCAGGGCCAGAATGGAGAACGCTAAGATTGGACTTGGATAAGAAGGATCAAGATGTATGTTTTTCAAGACTGGTTGCTGCTACCGCATGGTTGTGTTTAGTAATTTTATTAATTGCATGTTTTCTCCCTCCAGAATTATAGAAAGCGATTTGCTCAAGACATTGAAGGAGGTTCTCAACGGCCTTCTAATGCTCCAGATTTAGAGGAAGATGCTGAAGAATGTTTGGAAAAATTCCCTGGTCTTGTCGAGAAATTGTTTGCTGATTTAGATGTCCTTAAACGAACCCAGAAAAGGTATTTCAAATTTTGTTTGTTGTAGGACAGTATTTTAAAAATTGGAAACATATATGTCTTCCTTTATTTACGATGTCTGAGTTATTTAATTTAAGACACTATTTAAATAATAATACTTCATAGGTTAATAGATAATGCAATTGACACACTAAATTGAATGTTTTTTTGTTTCGCAGTCCGGCCGATTTCGATTTAGAAATTATTTCTGTAAGTATTATTTAAGTAATGATAATGATATGATATACATTTATCTTTGAATGTAAATTCTAATTTTGATTCCACCTGTAGACGAGATTTAACCATCTAGCACACACCTTCAAAGTAGAACACTGTAATCTAACACAAAGGAAGGACATAAATTTAACTAATCATGAACATGCTACTACCAAAGTGGAAAATATAATCGAATCCCTTTCTGACGTTGTTCAGGTACATACATGAGAAATACATTGTAAAATACAATAGTTTCATTATTAAACATTATTATCTTAAAACTTTCAGAAATTTGAAGATGTAACAAATAAGACTAAAGTGCCTGAAGACATTGCCCAACTTATTACCCTCATTAAGCACATTCCTGGAGACTTGGATATCTATGCACAGGAGTTGTCTAAAACATCTCGTGTATGTGAAATAATAAATTAACTGTTTATTGTAGTATATTCCGTATTTTTAAAGTTGATAATTTCATACCTAATTGTAGAGAGTTGGAATGATGGACGTTCAAGTACGACTATACAAGATGATTGAAGTGATGGTGCTCTATGTTCATATTTTAAGGAATCTCTGTGCAGAAAAGGATAAGGACATTCAAACCGCAAGGTAGGATTACATTACATTGGATTGAATTGCATTGAACGGTATGGATGGCCATGAATTTTAAAGTTGAACTAAAGATACTGATTTGCAATGCAGGAAACTCCTAGAAAAGCACAGCATACCATACTCAAGAACCAAACCGGTTGCAACGATAAATAATAATAATAATAACAACGAAAAGGTGAGCATTTGATCTATGTATGTTTTTTATATAGTACTATATCTTCAAATAGAAATATAATATTTAAATATAACCATGTAATACAATGCAAGCAGCATTAGTAAGTAGGATTTTGATAACATCTTTCAGTAAGTTACATTCCGCATTCTCAGTGTTTGTATGAAATTCGTGTGGTCTGGCTTTGAGTTAAAGTCAAATGTATTTATTTAATGACGATTCTCAAGTTTATTTTTCATTTCATTAAAACGTTCCAATGATAACGACTCAGAGTAAAAACTATTTGTTTTAACCTCGTAGGTCTCTTGGGATGAAGGCCAAGAAGACGAAGAAGGTGATTTTCAAAGGTACACCTAATATGGCATTTCATAAAAAAAATTACGAAAATAACTTACTGGAATGTTCAACTCATGAAACTTATCTTTTTTCTTTCAGACCTAAGCAATTACTTCAGCGTTTACTCGGACCAAAGAAATCAAACGTGGGCTTAGATTATAAACTTAGGGAAAAGTTGGTACTGAAGGAGGAGAAATCCAGCACCAATCCAATTATTAGGTTCGTTTTATTGCAGTATTTCAAGTGATAAGTAAATACATCATTTTAAATTAAATCTAATTTTGCAGATTCTTATCAGATGCTTATGAAACCTTTCGTTGTGAATTGTTCTGGCCTTGGAACTGGGAGGATACTTGGAGAGGAATGAAACAAGGCTTCTCATTCATCCTTATGGTTCTAGGCCTAATTATCATTTTTCGCAGTCTGTTCCCAATTGTGAGTGCAGACGATCCCCCACCCATTACAGACCTTGGCTCCATTTTTTCCAAGCACGGGAGCCTGGATCACATTGCAGCTCCTACTGTTTAAATTTTTAGAGTTGGATGTGTCAACGCATTTCCTATTGTCAATTATTCCGAAATTGTTCCAGTTTTATTTTGTTTTGTAAATTATATAGATTGATGCATGTAATTAAGCCATTGTGCCGTTAGTGGACAATTGCATAATACTGTACGGTATGTATAAAGCGCAGGAAAATTCAATTATATAATTGTTAATTTTCCATTACAGTTTGAATTCCATACCCAAAGGGTTATTGTTGTCAGTTGTCATTTTACTAATGCGTTAATGTATATGAAAAACCTCAGATAGAAGAACAATAAATACAATTATCGTTAAAATATTCTTCAAATGCAATAATTGAACGTTTCCATATAATGCATACAATGATACCCTGAAGAATTCTTTAAATATAGGGCTTCATTTCAAATTAATGTTAACAGCTTGTTAGACAGATAAACCAGATTGAAGCAATATGTATATACCTATACATATTTTACAAATTATATGAAGATGTCAAAATTTCAAACTGAATAAATAGGTATCACCTCTTAATAGTAATTCATTGTTTATTCCGATGATGTTACAAAATTATTTAGTTTTAAAGTTTTGGTTCAGATACAGGGGCTGAGGCTGCGCTATGATGCACGAAACAACTGTTTACCTGTGTATGAAAAATTTGCTATTAAGCTCTATACTGTATTTGATAAATATATTTATAAACCATGCATTAAACAAAGTCATCATCTTTCTTCAGCCATTTCCTTAGCCTGCAATACACAAGAAAATTATGCATTTAGTTTTTGCAAAGTTTAATTTAAAACTCCTTTGTAGAATTTTTGTAATAGATAATTTGTGAATGTAAACCAGTTCAAAGCCCTGTTTTTCTCATTATCTACGTTCTTCGGCAGATTCCAAGTCTCTGTTGTAACTGTTAGGTGGATATCGCATAACAGAAAGTGATACGTTGGCGGAAAGCGAGTTGGGGCTCTTGAGTGCAGTAAACGTCAGTGCGTTCTTTCGATGCCATGAAACCACCTTCATGATCAATTTCTGCTTCGATTACGCTGTCACGGATTGCCTGGAATAAAATCATGTCACATTTAATCACTGTCACAACCATTTATATAATAAATGAATGAATTACCTTTTGCAACAACTGCTTCTGGTTTTTTTCCAACACTTTGATGAACATCTTGAGATTTCCGAGTCGCACAGCTACACAAAGGAAACAGCAAGGCATGAATTTTGAAACAATCTCACTGGCTAAGGTTACAAAAAAAACTTAAACAACCACGCCTGGAGTTACTTGGAAATATGTGGCCAGAGAGCGGTTAAGATGCGCCTGATGAAAAATTGATCGCTCCAAGGAGCAACTCTACTGTGACTGTGAACAGTTTGCTTAAAGCTAACCGCAGAATGCTGTGGCGCCGTTCTTAACACTTGCATCAAATGATTCTGTGCATTAAAGTCATCCAGTTGAACAGCCTTGAAAATTAGGATAGCAAAATTAGTTATTGACATAGCATATAATTAATAATTGAGTGTAACGAGCATCTGAAAGTATTTGTAGTTTCAAATCAAAACATTTAGCTGAACTAATTAATTGTATACCTTAATTCATCCAAAGTAGTAGAGATACCGAGCAAGTTCGTTGTTACTTGCCATAGTCTCTGGATAAGATGCCCCTAGACACCAACTTGTCTGCCTGAAAGCACAATGAAGTGATACGAATTAGAACATGTAATTCAATCTAGCATTAAATAGATGGCCAAGCATTGCTGATCTCGGAGTAACTTCAAGTTCAACTAACCTGATCATACAGATTAGTGCACGTAATTCCGTAAAAGGCAATTAATTAGAACGGCCTGTCCGCCGTAGATACAGGTCGATGCGTCTTGGGATTAGCCCAACTCCATTCCTCTGTAAACGGCGAACAAATTGTTCTCGAGTTCTTTGAGATTAGAGCAGTCCTAGCTGAGCTGCGACCGAAAAACAAGAACAAGGTTTTTTTCAGGTGTACAAAGTACAGACTGATCGTTCCCATTAATGATATCTTAATCATGGAGTTCGAGCTTTCTAATGCATAGTCGTTTAATATCCATACAACTGAATTATAACAAATACAAATGTTAACAGTATATTTGGAGTTGTGTAAAAAAAAGTAGGATGATCAATAATAAGATTAGTATCTCTCATAACAGGCTGTGCTTAATTAAATCTTGATGTTTGAAACGTCAGTAGACAGCATATCGTCCATTTCTTCATCTTCAACTAATTTGGCAGCGAGTTCAAGTTCTTCTAAGTCAAATTTAATGTCCGCTTTACCGATTTTTTGTAATTCCTGTAGATCAAAAATATGTTAGTTATTGATATTGTTATTCATATTGAGAATTTCATGAAAATTCTATTTCACATAGACTCCGCGTACTTTTTCTAGTGTAGATGAAAGACTGTCAGATGTTTCCGATGACATTTTTTGAATCCAGACGCAGTAATCGTCAATGTAAAGCTGGTTCATAAGATAATAGGGGTCCCTTTGATTGAATAGCTTGCGGATATCTAGGAGACAGATCAAAATCCCGGTAGGCCCTGTACATTAAACTGTATTCATTAAACAATGATTTTAGTACTCATTTTGAACAAATTCACCTGTTTTTAGCACTTCTATGACATCAGTAAATACTCTCAACGAAAGATTCCAATTGCGATGCAATGGGTAACACAGCGACCGGCGCAATGATGATATAATTACGTCTGGGATACTTGCAAATGTCTGAAATGAAGTAATAGCAATTAATACTTAACTGTGTTGACCAATTCATGTCTTGTTTGCTCTTACCACAAACCATGACAAAGTTCCACTTATTCGAGATATGTTCCAAACAGACTCCACCGCATGAGACCCTTCACTTATTCTCCAATCGTAGCAGTAAGCGAAAATGATGTCAACTATCCCTAAATACATGGCCCTTTGTTCAGCTTTGTCCAGTAAGAATTCCCGATTCCCCATATTTTTCATTTGTTCCAAATTATCCGCAGTAAGCTTTCTCAGTGATTTTATGTCAAATTTGAAATCAATCAGCCTAGGGATGTCATTTTCCAGCATAAGATCAGAAAGGTAGTAATCATCAGAAAACTTTTCCTGTTCCTTTTGATATTTCTCAGACTGTCTGGTTGCAGGACACACACTATCCGGGTTTTGTATTTCAGAAACTTCTCCCAGCTCCACCTTTAACAATAAATGATTTTCATAACAGTTCATTAAATGCACTATGTTAACGTTATATGTATATGAGGAATATACATACCTCATGTTTGGAACCGAGCCCCTTGTGATTACTTCCAAAGCCATACCCATACATAGAACACATCGCTTCACTTGCTATGGATTCCTCCTGTACTGATTGGTCCATATGCCAGTCATCATCGGTAATTTCCTCCATCGCACTTGAAGGTAGCACATCACCTAAATTAATTAAGATAAAGTACATATAAATATCAACAACATTATAATGTTATACAGTCGCATAAACCAACCTTCCAAAACTTCAATCAAGGGTCTCTTCTTAACCTTGTCTCTAGCCTTTGGCTGTAATAATGTCGCAATCAAATCTAAATCTTTAAAGTGTAATCCAGGTACACTTTTATCCAAGGTTATCACAAACTTGGATTCATCCGAAATGTACTTGGCCGAACTGTTGTCAGTCTCCTCAACGCTCTCGGGCAGTTCTATGCTGTGTTGCAAATTATAAATTACTTCATGGTAAATATAATACCCAAATTACTTACTTGAGATAGTATGGCGGAGAGTTGAAGATAACTAAGGTCCCCTCCACATGAATTTCTGTGTTTTTGACATTTGTATATGGTGAATGTACAGTGAGGATTATCTGTGTCTCAGTCTGATCCAAGCTGAACCTCGGAGTAATCATATTATTATCGAATTCCAATGACTTAGACTTCAGGAATGACTAATTACAAATTAATTAGTGACGATTTTTTCAATTTCAAATTTACACAAAATTCCGAACAACGTGCGACCACCACCACCACGACCACCGTCAAATAAGAAGTCTCATGTAACTCATTTCCCACCAAACTTTTCCGTCAAATTAGCATCCTACCTTCCCCATGTTGGCACCTGATGAAGTACGAAACTACAAAAATTGTCATTCTGTCAATTATTTTTTGTAATACAATTCGAATATATGAAATGCTGGGTATTTCTATGCTAATTAAGCTAATTTGGTTGTTAGCATTAATGAAAATTTGAAATTTCAGTGTGATGATCACCCGGTGGAATGCTAACATTTTGCAGTGAAACTCTACACGTGTTGACTGCTGACTGCTGATTTCATTCAAAAAATTGAGTCGCTTCAACAAAACCAACTTTTGACATCATTTGCAAATATTAATATTATGTTATTAGTTAATTGAAATATCAATTAATCAAAGCCTGTTCGAATCCCCAATGGGGATTCCCCATTCATAAAGAGTTAAGATACGAGGTTAGGCGGTTTGGGAACCTTATCCTGTAAAGGAGAGGAGAGGTAATTTAGTTTCGTTATATTTAATATCTGTAAAATAAGGACAATGTAGATCAGTAAAAAAAATTTGAATTATTATAGTATGTTATTGTGTCACTTAGAATGAATCGATACCGGGACATGAATGACCGTGGTGGGTCAGACAGAGGCAATGAAGCACGTGGAAGAGGTGGTCGTGGTCGTGAAAGTGGAGATGGTCGTGATCGTGAAAGTGGAGGACGCGGTCGACCAAGTGGAGACAGTCGCAGTCGTGAAAATGGAGAAGGCCGTGGTCGACCAAGTGGAGAGAGTCGCAGTCGGGAAACTGGAGAAAGCCGTGGTCGACCATGTGGAGATAGTCGCAGTCGGGAAACTGGAGAAGACCGTGGTCGACCGAGTGGAGATAGTCGCAGTCGGGAAACTGAAGATGGCCGCGGTCGTGACATGAGAAGAAGGTCAAGATCTCGGGACCGTCTTTCACGAAGTAGAACTAGGACTGAACCCCGAAGTAACTTCTCAAATTCCAGAAGACGCTCCTGGGACAGGGACAGTAATCAGAATAGACACAAGTCTAGCTATAGTAGAAGATCTCCGGTGGATAATCGTAATGGATATAACAGAAGCAAGTCCATGTCCACTGTAGCAGCTTCGTCTTCAAGATGTGAGCAAAGTGTAAAGCGATTGCCAAGTTCATCCGAAAGAAAACGTCCACGAGTTGAAAACAATGAAAAACAACAAAAAGAGACTGAGCTAAAACACAACTCTTCAGACGTTTCAACGGATGATGAAGATTTGAACGATCTCAAAGTTGAGAAGTGGACTCGTTCTGCACCAGCAGAATTGTATTATACGAGAACTGAGACTGGGTAAGGATAATGAATGAAATACAATTTTTCAATAATTTTACTTTGATAATTCATTTATTGATAACAATGATGGAATATTTGCAGAGATTTTGCAGCGACGGATGTAGCTAAAAAACTTTGTGATAAGTTTGAAAAGAAATTATTGCTTAAAGCTGAATCAGCCCGTCTTGAGGCTGAGACACTAGGTTTGGAAAAACTTGAAGAATTGACAGTCAAAGAAGGAATTGAGCTTAAGGAAATGAAGGAACAAAAACAGCTTAAGAAATCGCGTAAAATGGAGACTTGTTGTTCATCGTCATCTGAAAATCTTAAAGAGAAATCAAAACCTCAGCCAGCATGCTGCACTCATGAGGAAGGTGAAATTTGTGATTGTGAAGAAGCTAGTGTGATAGCGGAGAAGACTAATAAAAATATTAAAGAACATAAATGTGACCCTTCAAAGTCCCATGCTAATTGCTCAAATCTCAAGTCAAAATCAAACGATTCTGCGGAAACCAAAAAGAAACAAGAAGAAAGTAGTTCTAGCGAAAGTTCGAGCTCTAACGATTCGTCAGACGAAGAAGAAATGTCTTCAAGAAGCGGTGCAGCTAATAGGGAACTAGAGAAAAGAAAGCTTCATCCCAGAAGGCTGCACTCAGAATTATGGCACAATGATCCTGGACTGATGAACGATGGTCCCCTTTGCCGATGTAGTGCCAAAGCACGAAGATTCGGTATTAGACACGGCTTCTATCCTGGGGAAGCAAATATCCCAATGTGTGATCCATTTTCAACGAACAAATCTGGCTTGCGTCACTATCGAATTACTATATGCCCTGCAAAAAACTTTTTAGTGAAAACACCAACTGTTATTCATCACGATGGTCATGAATATATTTTCGAAGGATTCTCGTTGTTCTCGCATTCCAAATTGGATCTCAAGCTTCCGCCCTGTAGAGTAATCCGGTTTAATATTCGTTACGATGTTTTTGTTGCCGAAGAAAAGTTTCCAGAATCATTTTGTGTTAAAGAGCTCGACTTATTTGAGACGTATGTATTTAGGGAAATTCTTGAACTTCTCGATTTGAAATATGACTGGAATGAACAAGGATCTTGTGCTCCATTCCACTTGATGCCAAGATTTGTTCGACAGCTTCCAGACAACGGGAAAGAAATTCTTTCTATGAATAGGGTAAACGATTAAATGAACCCATGCACTAATTATTTTGCAGAGTACTATATATTTATTCAATTTATACGCAGGTGTTGCTACATTTGCTCAATAGCGACAGGGATATTTTCAAGGAAGAGGAGTTACCAAATCATTTTACCACTGCACAAACAGAATGGCAGAATTTTGCTGATAAACATAAAGGAATGATTGTTTCTAAATTCGGACAAAAGCCCTGTTCTCTACGAGTGGATCAGATTGATCGAGATATCACCGGCCATGAAGCAGGTACGAATTAACTTTTAAAAAGCATTCTTCTGAAATCAGTTTATAATTTTGAGAAACTTATTTATTATTTTTTATGATGAATTTGCATAGAAATGGAAGGAATTCCACATCCCCTGCTAGTTCACTTTGGAATTCGACCTCCACAATTATCATATGCTGGGAATGCCAGTTACCAACGAGCATGGAGGCGCTACGTGAAATATCGTCATTTACTGTCGAACATGGCAAAACCCTCAGCCGAAGAGAAACGAAATTTGTCAAAAAAGGAGTTAAAACTACAAGAAATGCGAACGGCAGCAACGATGAAGCGAGATGTTACAATTGCAATATCTGCCAAAGGTTTTCGTACCACTGGGATTTTCTGTGATTTAGTACAGGTATATATTATATAATTTGTAAGAAAATGTAGATAACGATTACATTTTTATGATTCAATTATTCTCTGTATTTAGCATGCAATGTTAATTCCTGTACTGGTGGCTCATCTTCGTTTCCACCAAGCTCTTGACACCCTTGAAACCAGGATGGAGTACCAGTTTTCCAACAGATATTTGCTGCAATTGGCCATGACACATCCCTCGTACCGAGAAAATTTTGGAACAAATCCCGATCATGGTACGCGTTCTACACTGTTTTGTACGGTTGAATTTAGAAATTGACTCTTTCTTTTCTCTTATTTAGCTCGAAATTCTTTGACAAATTGCGGCATACGACAGCCTGAGTATGGAGACCGCAGAATTCACTACGCATCTACAAGAAAACGTGGAATTACAACCCTTATCAACATAATGGCCAAGTAATTATTAATCATCGCTGTTTAAGATTTAAATTTTCGTTTAGTTGTTTTATTGTACATGGATTTTTTTCCGTTTTGTAGATTTGGGTCTGCCCAGGAAATGGAGTCAGAAATTACACATAACGAGCGTCTTGAATTTCTTGGAGATGCTGTGGTGGAGTTTGTAACATCCATACACTTGTTTCATTTGTTTCCTGGCTTGGAAGAAGGAGGGTTGGCAACATACAGAGCTGCAATCGTACAAAATCAACATTTAGCCGTTCTAGCAAAGGTATGCTGCCTATTAGGCTAATTATTTTTCCCACAAACTTTTCAACTTCAATTTATTTATTGTATTTAGGCACTTAATTTGGAAGAGTACATGTTGTACGCTCATGGAAGTGATTTGTGTCACGATTCCGAACTTCGTCATGCAATGGCAAATTGTTTCGAAGCTTTGATGGGATCTTTGTTTCTGGATGGAGGAATACATGTAAGCTCAGCTGAAGTACATATGTAGATGTGTGTTGTGGACTAATTTAAATTACTGATATATTTTTTCGTAGATTTCAGATCGTGTGTTTGCCAAGACTCTTTTTAGTGAAGAAAGCGATCTTCATGATAAGTGGGTCCACTACCCGCCTCATCCATTACAACAGGAAGAACCTGCGGGTGACCGGGAGTGGATTGAATCTCACCAAGCATTACAAAAGCTAACAACATTTGAAGAAAGTATTGGGGTTGAATTTACTCATATTCGGTTACTTGCTCGCGCATTCACCGATAGAAGTTTGGGATACAACAATCTTTCTCGGTTAGTGTATCGTTATGGTTTGACTTTGGTTCTGTTTTGCAATAGCATTAACTGAAGGATATTTTTTTAGTGGATCTAATCAGCGACTGGAATTTCTGGGAGATACAGTTTTACAACTAATTTCCTCTGAATATCTTTACCGCCACTTCCCAGACCATCATGAAGGTCATTTATCGGTATGACTTGTTTTGTTTTGTTAACTAAATATTATAAAACAATAGATAATTAATATTAAACCACCCAACAGTTACTTCGAAGTTCATTGGTCAATAATCGTACTCAAGCTTTAGTCTGTGATGATCTTGGAATGCCACAATACGCCATGCGTGGGGACCCAAAGTCAGAAATGAAAACAAAGGACCGCGCGGATTTGCTGGAAGCTGTGCTAGGAGCTTTGTATATTGATAAAGGTCTTCTCTACTGTACCACCTTCTGTTCTGTGTGCTTTTTCCCTCGGTATAAAATTTAAATACACGAAAATCCAATCCAACCAGGACTAATAATGATTCATGAATTTTTTCAGTTTGAATAAATCAATCATCAAGCAAGAATGGAATGATCCAAAGTCGAAATTGCAACAGTGTTGTCTGACACTCCGAGCTATGGATGGTCGTGAACCTGACATCCCGGTTTATAAAGTCACAGAGTCTTTAGGACCTACCAACACGCGTATCTATACGGTTGCTGTATATTTCAGAGGGGATCGTTTGGCAACGGCGAAAGGTATATTTTAGGAAATATTAATAATGGATGTATATCTGTCTAATTGGTACCATTTCAATCTTCAGGACATAGTATTCAAGAAGCGGAAATGAATGCTGCTGCGTTGGCTTTACAAGAATCTAGTCATCTGTTTCCTCAACTCCATCACCAGAAGTCAGTAGTAGATAAAACTAGCAAATGGCAACGGAATCGATGATTTTTATAGATTGTGAATTGTGTGAATCTAAATGAAATAAAGCCACAATGATTAATTTTTTATAGAAAATAATACATGCTCAACGAAAATACACTTTACTTTAACATATGGAAGCGAATTAGTGTTTATTAATAACATTCTAATATTTTAATTGTCTAATACAAATAACGAATTATAGTTTTTCTAAGAATAAAACTAATTTTATATATTATTTTGGTATTTCGCGATTGTGTCATCATATACGGAACAATGATGAAGAAAAAGATCATTCTTTTCATTCAAAGTGGCTTTTAAGAAAATTATTTCAGCTGGTCTGGCAATTGCTAGTGTTGAGGATGGATGGATTTTTGCATGTAATACCTTCTTTGGAGGAGCATTCAAGCCCCATAACTCTGGATTTTCTTTATATTTAGCTTCCCACTTGGTATTTTTGAGGAAGCGATCAGCATTTCGAACTTTTTGAGAGTTTTCTACACGATAATATTTTCCTGTGGGGTCCATTGTTGCCCGTTGCCAATGAATCTTTCTTCCAAAACAATGGATAATGGTCATGTTGACATTTTGATTATGTCGAGCTTTGTATTCAACATTGGTTTCTTCGAAAAATCGTTTCATTAGATCCATAAGTTGTTTACGAACGCGAATGGCATACTTCATAGCGCTGAATGAAATCAAGAAACAAAATAGTGTTAAATTTTGTAAAGTAGGCAGTTGCTGTGTAGAAAATAACTTACCGAAAGCTGATGCGATTTTTATCGCACCAAGACTTTGAATTTTTTGACTTGATGAAAAGTTTGTATATGTTGAGGTATGTAATTAAATCTCCTTCCGGTGCCCAAAATTTCTGAAGTTCAAGAGTTCTAGTATCGTCATTGTTTGGCAGAAACAAATTTTCTGCTTCCATTACACTAATAATAGAACTCATTTGTTCCAGGACACCTCTACAAGCAGAATAATACAACACAGCTGCCAATTTTGGTTCAAGGGGAAATTTAGAAAGCCGTTGTCCAAATTCTGTTAACATGTCTTTGGTCTCTAGAAGCGGATCAATTAAGTCCAAAGCTTCTAACTCCAGTTTAGCGTCGACAGACACCTGTTAGAGAACAAATCATAATTTGTAACGTAATTAAAAAATTGTACAATATAGAAAATTTACCTTAGGATTTATCTCAGTCATAAATTGAAAAGTCCCATCGGTCTTGTAGAAATGAGGGAGCATTAGATGTAGTTGAGTTAAATTCGAACGTTCAATTTCCGGTTCCTCAAAATCAGGAAAACTGTTAAAATCGAGCCTTGTGTACATACGATACACCTGTCCAGCACATTCTCTTCCAGCTCGTCCTGCTCTTTGTGAAGCTTGAGATTTGGATATATGCTGAATTTGATAAGCTTCCAATCCATGCGAGGAGAGGTAGAATCTATCAACGTTGTAATAATTAAGTAAATTAAGTACATATATTTGCATAACTCGAATGGCGAACAGATTAAATTACTCTTACTTGGATTTTATGAATCCAGAATCAACAACAACTTTAATTCCTGGAATTGTCAGTGAAGTCTCAGCAATATTTGTAGCAACAACAATTTTTCTAGTACCATATGGTGGTATCAAAAACGCGTTTTCTTGAGCTTTTTTAGGCAATGCAGCATATAGTGGACATGCAAAAACAGGGAAATGGTGTTTTGTGTCTTTAAGCGTCTTCACCACACCTTCAATTTCTTCTTGACCAGTTAAGAATACCAAAAAATGCTCACTGAGTCAACGAGAATTTTATTAAATTAATATATATGTATAGCAGATTATTAATTAGTTATGGTTAATTTACTTACTCCACTGGAAGCTCGTTATGCAGTTTGACTACCGTGGCTGCTGTTAAGGAGAGATAATCATAGGTCGGACTTGATACAGAAAGATAATTGATTTTTACAGGATGTGTTCTTCCTTCGATGAAAAGAACCTTGGACCTGTCAAAGTGAAGTTGAAATAGGACATCGTTGGATTTTAGTTTATATTAATCATTATGCATATTATTTTTTTATGCTTGCCCTGGAAAATATTCTTGAAAAGTTGATGCCTCTCCGGTTGCCGTCATAATAACAACTTTTAATTTGAAAAGTTCTCGCTTTGCAAATTGTGCAACTTTGTTTCTATAATACACCAGCTTTTTTAGATGGCCCAAAATCAAATCCGTCGCAATTGATCTTTCATGCGCTTCATCCACGATAACCACGTGATAGTCAAGTAAAAAGGGATCTGACATCATTTGCTGAAGAAGAATTCCTTCAGTAAGAAAATGAATTCTTGTATTTTTGGAATAATTCGTGTCAAATCGAACACTATGAGCCACAACTCCGTCAATTCTTGGTCGCATCTCCTCTTTCACTCTTGCAGCCAAAGTTATAGCGGCCAATCTGCGAGGCTAAACATTATATATATTCAAATCAAATGGTCATGTTATCTATCAAATAATTATAGCAAATTGAGACCTCTGTCACAGCTATACATGTCTTTTTACTGTTGGGGAAGCGTTTCTTTAAATATCGGTCGATAATTTGAGGAACTTGGGTCGACTTTCCACAACCCGTTTCTCCCATCAAAATAAGCGTATTCCCTTCTTGGTCATATTCATTGATCGCCTCTTCTTGACTGTTCTTCAGCCACTTTCTTAATCTTTTCTTTAAAATTTCTGGGGCGTAACGTCTTTCCAGTGCATTAGGTCTGGCATAATTTTTACCACCCAACTCCTTTAAGAATCTGTAAAGTTAACATATAACTCAAAAATATAAGTAACTTCAAGGCCTAAGTAACTTTCAAGTATTTAGCAGCAAGTGCTCGTTACCCTTTTCTTGCCAAACGCATCGGCAGCTTTGACGAGGCCGTTTTAATGGCATCGTCTAAGGACAAAGACGACGACGATGCCATCATAGACTCAATTATCTAAATCCACAATTAAAATCAAATATATTTAATCATTCCTTCACCTCTTGCATTTGAAACTTAAAAACGTAAAGGCTACAAAATTCTCAAAAGTAGTAATTAATATTACCTCAAATAGTTTGTAAAGTGGGTTTGTGGATCAATAAGTTAACCACAGTTTAAACACTAATTTAGTTTTAAAAATTTCGTACAAACACAAAATATGAACCTTGTTATAAATTGATCAACCTGTTGTGAATGTTGTGAATCCATGTGGAGTAGGATTAACAGCGCCTTTTCTTCCGAAATACACGCTCGATTGAGATTTAATGGGGAAATAAGTTCCATCCAATAAAATAATTCTGCAGAATTCATTTTATTTCCTCTGCAGTTTCTTATTAATTGAGGAAATTAGGAGGGATCGTATTCGATAGTTGTAACATCTCAAATTGCAGTACATCATTATGCATATAAATCACATTGTTGTGCGTGACAGTTTTGTATGGCATTTTATTATTAAATCCCATAAATACATATGCATACATATCACATATTATTATTATTATTATTGTACATTTAGTTTACATATTAAAATAAAGTTTGTATAATTATTCCCTTAATTAAAAGTTGGACGTATAAATCTGTTAATTACTTTGAAATAGTTTATTGTCTAAATAGTAAGGGCCGAGGTGGCATTGCACTGAAATTAAATAATCTTTTCGATACGTTTTGCTGGTTGTCTGCCTTGTCTATAAAAAAAGCTTGTTATTCCATTTAGAAAGTTTTGTATCTGATTTTGGATCTGATTTACGGAAGTTGTTACAATATTTTCTGCTCCTTCAATTGTTGATCGCAATCCTTCTGCAACCTTACCATAATGAATGATAGTTTTGTTTTAATTATTGCAAAATATAATTAATTTATTCTCAAAATTTGCAAACCTTATTAGAAAATTGCATAAAATTGTGCATCATCCCTGATTGTCGTCCTCCTTTGGCTATTCGTCTAGAAAAGTTGTTACCGTTAGTCGCATTCTGTTCCATGATAAGCCCAGTATGTAGCAGAGGAATGTGCTTATCATTGGTTAAATTCCGATTACTCGTGGAATTAAATATTGGATGAACTCAATATCTTTTTTGCCTAAATAGACCTAATCGAGTAATCGCGTAATTTTGTTAAGGGGTTGACCCTTTGTCACGGCATTATAAATGAGTAGCCCGGAGAGAGCAGCAGGCCCGAAATATTTGAGGGATACGATGACATAAGTTCGAAACATGGGGAGGGTGACGCCCAACAGGTCAGGGTCATCAAGTAAACGTTCCGCTTTATAGATCCATCCCACAGTGAATATCTCAATAATAAGGGCGACGATAGGCATGGCTATCGGAAATATACAACGAGTTAAGCATGTACGTTTCTAATAAATATGAATCGGGAATGGATACTTGAAAGAGAAGTTATTACCGAAGCGGTGGGCGCAATATTCAAATTCGAGGAAGAGGATTATTCCTCCGTTTCGAGTGATAGGGAGGAGTGTCCCAAAGTTGTCCCAGTCCTGAGAAATTGCTCAAGAAAATCCTGGCTCGCAACGGTCTGCTTATCGATGGGGAGTC
>JAQFZJ010000462.1:0-26063 GCA_034695645.1 Folsomia fimetaria
TAGCAAACAAGTTTAGTTTGCAAAAGGGTGGGTAAGATGACTGCGTTGAACTCTGAAGGATATCAAATCTCAAAAGCATACATAGCTTTATCTCTGAACTTGACTCTGTCCAAAGAAGGACGGAAGGAAGGTGATTAGTTGTAAAGTTGTAGAAAACTGAGAGAATCTAAATCTAACTTTGTGTTTGTATTGTACACGTCTTATTTCGTTCTATTCTGGGCATATATAACTCTGTATGTTGTTTGGACATTTCAGCTTGGACACACTTTCTCAAAGCTTATTCTCAACTCTAAAAACAATACTTCTTGTCACGTTCATGTAGTTTTCCTGGTTGGTTTGGTCGGAATGCCGGCAAAAGATAAGTTTGGATGACATATGGCATGAAGTAATTAGTGGCCCACAACTGCACTTTTCTTTACTTTGGTTACAACTAACTCCATCAAATGTCCAGTCTCCTCTATTTCTCAATCTTCACTACTTAACCCGTACCAAGTAAAATGTGTGTGGGTTCATTCCTCTATTATTATGTACATACACTTCTAATGTCTTTGGACATTTGCTCCCAAAAATTCCAAGTGCAATTCTACTTATTTTACGAAAGTATTGTAATTCGTTCTCACATTTAGTTGAAGTAGTAGTTGCACTCAGCGCCCGGTTGAAATGATCTTCTACAACCCGTGCCGTTTCCTCTCGATAATTTTCGTAGACGATGCAATTAGCAGATAAGTACTGCACTCGATTACCCCCACCATTAGTACCACTACTATTTCCAACTTGCTGCTGCTGTTGCTGCTGTTCATTCTCATTGTTGTGCTGAGATTCCCCATCCGGATCAAGGAGGTGAGGGTGTGGATGGGTGTGACTAGTAATTGTAGCGGATGTAGACGAGGAAGACGAGTTGGATGTAGCAGTGGAGGGCGTGCCTCCACCATTGTTGTGTGAGTGGGTGTGGTGTTGCCTGTGCATGGAATGGGGTGATCTCAATCCACCTCCTCCACTTGAATGAGAATGGTGTTGATGCTGTTGTTGTTGCTGAATTTGCAGTAGTTGTGTAGCAGAAGTGATGGTGGCTGGTGCAGATGATGGGGGGAACGTCCCAAGGCCTAGAAGTGGGGTCAAAGGTCGTCTTCCATTTCCGGTGGTAGCTGAGGAAGATGAAGAGTTAAGACTGAGGCTGAGACTCAAAGGACTGTGGGCAGGGTTGGGATTATTGTTCGCATTTGTTTGTGCTGATGATAACACTGATGAGGGTCCAGGGCTGTAAGATGACGCATCCGAATGCAAAGAGTCAGGTGGAGATGGGACATGTGGAAATCGGAATGGTTTCTAAAATAAGGAAGGATAAAATAACGAGTTGTAATTAATTGGTTCATTATCATTCGACATTACGCTTAATTGCAGAACGGTCACATTTTTAAGTCTGTTCCCACGATTAGAATTGCAATTAAGCACGTTTTCATATTTTATTTGGCGTAAGTATAGTCTCATATTTCATGACACCATGGACGAACTTATACATGAGACATGTTAAATAAAGTGAGATCAACTTATTATGAAAAGCGATGTTGATTACAATTAATTTCATTAGACCTGCCCTCTCATCATAAGGTCTAAATCTTAATCATGACAAATTATGTTCTCGACGACATATAGACATGGTGTTGCACATCTATAAAAAATGTGAAACTGCGTAATTTTTTAATGTTTTTATTGCAACAACTGACATTAAGTCACTCACACCACCCCATGAAAACAAACATTGGGCGAGCATTAATCCCTACAATTATAATTTACTAGCTTTTTAGTGGCAATAAACTTTTATTGTTTACATTTAATGCTTTATCGCTTTAACGAGTTGATGAATGAGATCAAATACATATGTATTCATAACTAACTAAGGGTGTATTCAGGCTATAACATCACATTTCTTTACATCCATCCACCAGATCAAATTACTGTACTGACCAAGTTAGTGGAGGTGTCAAATTAATAGCGTTTTTATCCTCACTACAAACTACACTACAAAACAAACTGGGCTGGCTCAGATAACTGCAAGGTAAGTAAGTAGCACTGTTCCCTGTAAATACATACTTACATAAAAGTGCCATTCATTTTGAAGTGGTAGACAAGTCGAAACTTTGCATTTTTATAATGTGAGGGTGTAACAATTTCATGGTGTGTGGAGTGTTATGTACTGGAACAATTAATGATAATGGTAATGACACTGTTGGAATGTGACATGATGTCTCAAGATTTACTCTGATAGTTATTACATCTGAATTGACCGTATATATTGGATTAACGTGATGAGAATGAATAAGCATAAGCAGACTTGCAACGATCCATATTATTACATCTTGGTATTAAATTTCTATTACTTAAAAATGAAAATAATCGGAAAATGCTCTCCATCTCTACCTTCTCAGATGATGGCCGATCACAAACTCCGTAAGAAGAGGACATCGCATACGGTTGATACATTACGGTGCAGCTCATTTTATCACTTTCTAAACTTCTTTTTGACATCAACTTGAACTTTCCAAAAATCCGTCTTCACAAAATTATTTTTACGCCATCACTTCATTATGCGGAGCGGAGTAATATGACGATTTATTAAATTGAACCATCTATGTCTATGATTGCAACAATTTACCCACTTTCACTTTATCCAGTCAAATATTCGTGTTTATTACAATCAAGTCATCAAATCATCATTGTGATCATATCAAGTCAGAACACAAATTGTAGAATCTCTTCTAAAAGAGTTAACTTGACTAAAAAAAAGTAGAAGTTATTCCAAATATTTCATTCCTCTTCTAAAACTTGATTCACAGACTTCGGCCTTCTTCCAGCAAACTTTCCTGCAACATAACAACATCACATTAAATTACATTCCTTTCCAGCTCGGTCAGTCATATCAAGCTTGCTTATCTCAAGGTAAGTTAAGGTAAGGCATAAGGTAAGATAAAAAAAGTATTCAGAAAAAAAGAAGGTACTCCCGTTGGTTGTGTGTGTGCAACTTTATTTTCAAATTCTATTTACTAAAGTTTGGTCCGTGCCATATACAGATACTTATACAAAGCTTGAAACAACGAGATGAGTTTGAAATAAATGAAAGAAAATCCAACCAGGAGGAATTCCTCTCATTGAGGTAAATCCAACCAACCCGACTTTGTTACAATGGTTTTAGGTTTGGTTGTAGTAAAGTATGTAATAGAGATGAAGTGGAGGTAAGGTAGGAAGAAGAAGAAAGCAACCGGGATGAAAATCTGAGGGAACTGCTTTGCATTCCGATGGAGCAGAAATTCCACTCAAGTCTAATTATCTCACTCACTCTTGCTCTCCTTCTAACTCTTATACTCTCTCTTTTAACCAAACAACCTTTCCCGTGTCTTTATTACAGATTTCTTCTTTAATCCAATCCACCCACGATTTTTACATGGCTGGATTTGTGGCTGGATTTGCAAACCAAGAAAACGACTCACTTATGTATGTACTCGTTCGTGGCATAAGCAGCTCAACAAGTTCTTTGGTAATGTGGTCTGAATTCTAATTAGGGTAAAGCAATAGTAGAATCAGCAATCTTTGAGATAGGTTAATAGATAGATCTAATTGTTGTTGTATAGTTGGCAATGCCACCAACAGTGATCAATAAGTAGTCTACTCTGTCAATTAGTTTATTCGGCTTCTTTATTTTTCCACCTGTCACCTGTCGTCAGTCAGTCAGTCAGTCAGTTAGTTATCTATCGACTGTCCATCAAAATGAATGCATGCTATCATATAGCGGATAATTACCTCAAACCATGCACCGCACCTTTCCTTTGTTCTTCCTTTATACACTTTTGCAATAGAGTGAGTAACTATTACAAGATTAATTGTTCTTTCCTTATAAATTGCATAAAACACTGCAATTTATCAATCCAATTGATTTATTTGGTATCCACACTTGTTTCTTTGCTTATCAGGAAGGTTAAGGTTAACCACTTAATTTGTGGGCCAGTACTGTATTATACTACTTGTTTGTCAACACATTTCTAATTATCACTAATAATAACAATAACTTATCAATTTAGAAATATGTACTTTCCCCATTTCATGGAAAACATGTACATGTATCCTAACTTCAGTAAATACTGGACCCAACTAAACTTGCTCAACTTGAGATGAGACTGTTGTGTGTTGTGTGAGACTAGATCGAATTCACTTGGTTTGGGTGCTCTGCTGTACGTTACGGGTTGTGTTGAAATGAAGTCGAGTTGTTATTATATTAAGCAATATTTGTGTCTTAACTGTATCTTTTTCCTACACAATGCGAGTTTTCGAGTAAGATACTCTAAAGAGAAGGAGAGAAGGAGAGAGTAGTGGAGGCAGATCTCGTATTTCTTGAAGAGAGTTGGAGCCTTTGAGCTGAAAGTAAGTAAGCGATGAAAGTAAAGTCTTTTAAAGTGGACCTTTTACAGCCAAGTATGGTAAAGTCTTCTTGTCTTTTCTGGTGAGGAGGAGATTTCGTTTGGTTTGGTTCTCCCGTATCCGAGTGAAGATAAGTCTTCGTATAATAACACACAGGAAGGAAGGAAGGGAGAGAGATTTTCAGATCCTAGTTCTTCTTGGAGGGTGTTTGATACAAATGGAGTTGGTTGTTGGGGAAAGCGCATGAAATTCGGTGGTGGTGGTTTTTGGTGGTGATTTCCGACCGAGGAGGGTATAGGCGGAGTCTCATCTCTTCTGTGGGCAGCCGCTCCACTTCATCCACCAACGTTACACAATATTATTACTTTAATAATATGCTCTTATTTTCTGACGTTTATTTATCATCATCCTTTATGCCAACTTGGTAATAAGCCGGTTAAAGCTTTTTAGAAATATGTAGGATCCTGTTAATTTATGCAGTTTGAGGGTGATGGGAGTTGTGTGGGTGATTAGTACAGATAAATTTGGATAGTGTTGCATAATATTCTTTATAGTAACAATTTGAGGCGCAATGTGAGATGATGAGATTAAAAGGCTGGATTAAGACAGAACTGAAGGAGGATATATGTATGCATAGAAGACGCATACATATATATCTGTGATATCTAAAGAGGTTGAGATTTGATGAACTGACAATGGGATGTGAAAATAATGTCATGTGGAATGTGTTGAGTCATGTGGGTTATATAAAATTGGATTTATTATTCATTTGTAGTTATCTTCTCATTGGTCGATTGGGTCTGGCTCATGAAAATTGTAACACTTACTCACTCCCTCATAATAATTGGTGAATAGTTACATGTATTGTTTGCTAATTTCAGTTATGTTTGCAGTGCTTTCATTAATTTGATGTTTGCTATGTAACTAATACCGAAAAATATATGTAGGAGTGTGTGATTACTTAATTTTGCGTATATAACATAACCCTCAACACTATTTATGCGTGTGATTGATGAATTCTTACCCAAGAATAAGGAACAATGAAGAAATCAGCATAAAAATGACAAGAATGGGTATCCCACCGGGACCCCCAAAGAGATAGATGGGATGACATTTCATTTTTATAATTTGAGTGGTGTGCAGGTAATAAGCATTCCGTGGAGAATGAAGAGTGTGCTTGTGAATGAACACAAATCTGTCCCACCTGTGAACCAACCAGGAGGTAAATGTTATAAGTGTCATGTTGAGTTGGGGGTCTACAAGGTATTTCTAAATTCATGAGAGAAAGTGTATACCACAACACATACTCATGCCCACATTCCAACGAATTACATCAGTTTATTTCAAAAATGTACAATTTACTTAGGTATATATGTACACTCAATTATAGGAATTTATGGTTCTTATTTGATAAATCATAAAACTTTCTCTACAGATTATATAGGAGGGGGAGTTGTAAGAAAGTGATGGAGGGCAGAATGGAGAAATGATGGAAACCAAAAAGGAAACAACTACCCGATCGATTCTTGAGATGTCCTTTTCACTTCCATGTTCCGTCCAATCCGAAATTCGGTCTGTCTCTCTTCACTCAAAAATCTGGGTAGATTATTTTGTACTTTATTCCGTGGACACTTTAGGGCTCCTACTTTAGGGGTTTCCTACGGAATAGACATCCTTTACAAAAGGAGAAGTTATTGAAATATCTACTATTCTAAGAATTGTAACTTTTATTTCAATTGTATACAAACTTGAGCTGACATGATGAGTTAGTTATACAATGTACTTTTTGACTTGACTTTATTGCAAAAGTATCAAAATCTGCAATTCCGAGTAGTAAAGGACCTTGATCTATTGCATAGTTTACTTTCGCCATATGCCATCCACGCACCATCTCTCCTAACACAGCTTATAAGTATACATACAGTGTACAAGAGCATATCCGGAATTCAGCATTGAGTAATCCAATCGCATTCACGAAATTCCTGAAATTCACAACCTTGCCTTCTCGTTAGTAAGTACTACAAATGTAGGTCTCTCTATGCTAACGCGAAATAAAAAAAAAGTAACAGAATTGTTACGAAAAGCAAGGCGGAGAAACATTCGCAAAATATTTTGACGACAGATTTATTGAAAGTTTTAACAGGGATTGGAATTTCAGAAATTTGCGAATAAGAAAAGAAACGCATTGCAGATCGGATGATTATTTCAACGACCCCGACAGCTTTGTCATGTTGAATACACATACAATAAGTCACAAACATACATATATACATAAGTACATGTTTATTACACCGGATGCGAGTGATTTAACTTAAAGACCATTCCAACTCAAAGATGAAGTAAATTAGTCAAGATTTCTCTACATTGTCCAATTTAGTAGTGTGTAGTTACATACTGCCTTTAACCCGTACGAGTTAATAAGCCACCATCGGTGAATTTGCATTCCTTCCTCAAAATAAAGCCAATTTAGTTTGACATTTTTAAAATAAATTGTTTTCAGATAAAACTGTTGTGTGTGTAGTACAGTATGTATGGTTGATTACATAAATGTGGTTGGTTTATTCAGTGCAATTATTTAAATTAGTTTTGCTCATTCTGTCGTAATTAAAAAAGTACATAAATCCAAATGCTGTGAAATCTATGGAAGTCGGAGGAAAGGAGAGATTACTTAATTGACTCTGGAAAAAAGAGTCGTTGGACGTGACTGAATGAATCCAAATTGAATCCAGGTGGCCTTCACCAACCAAACCAATCACCCACCCACCGGAAAGACAATACTACTCTCCCGAATTCGGGGTTTTGACGGCTCAAATTCTGATCTAATTTAGAGGCAACTAAGATCACTTCTTGATAAGATTTGACTCTAGTTGACGTTGACGTTGACATCGAACATCTCATCTCATGGGAAGGAAGAACAAGAACAAACCAAAAGAGTGGAATTCTTTAATGAGTCCTCGTCTTTCTTCGTGTCCTCTGCACAGCAACTACTCTGCTAATGTCCTAGCTTTACATTCACAACAACTTTATACTTTTTATACTCAACTCCAATTTCCATGCTTTGTGTGTGATGATAAGTGCATTACTGAAGTCTGGAGACTCCAGGAAACTTAACAGGGTGCACTTTTTCCAGTTATTTTTATCTTAAACATTATATTTGGCAATGGTGTTAATCTACTTGCTTATTTCCATTCGACTAATAATACCATTAAGTGAAATGATATTTTAATAATATACAGATTCGACTGCTGTAAAATTCCGAACGACCAAGTTTTATGCAATTACAGATATATAAGGATAATTACGTATAATACGTATGTATATAATATTTAATTATGTGGCATTTTGTATGGAAAAATTCTATAATAAAAATATTTATTTGTCCGTATTATGTAGAACCCTGTATGAAAGTCAAATACACATGTAACCAACAAAATGTACATATATGTAACACCCTTTAAAATCTTCTCATCCCATCCATTCAGCACTGAGACGAGTTTTTTAGTCAGTCCAAATGAGAGGAAGGAGAGCTGCTTACTTTGTTAAGTAATCTTTGGCACATTGTAAAGATTTAAAAGATTTTCAGATAAAGATTTGACTCAAAAAACGAGACACACGAGCTTAAGTGTTGGTGTGACAGTGAAAGAAAGAAATGTAAAAAAGTAAGTCTGTTTCATAATGAAGTGCAATCTCATCTACTACTCTGCTTCCTACAAACTGGTCGTCACCTCGTTAAAATTGTATTGTTAACTGTGGAGTCAAAATTTTAATGCGAAATTTACTCTCTTCTAATTTATTTCATTTCTATTAAATGGACCAAACAACATTAACCCTTTCTTCTTGGATGGAGAAGAGAGGAGATGTAAAAATGTTGTACATACATCGTAGTTTTTGGCACATACAGTTCATAAGTCAGCATCCACTACCAGAGTGCCTAGGGTTTTTGTTTAGTCAAGTGTTAGACAGTTTGAAAACTATATTGTCTACTTCTGAGGTGATTTTCCCATTAATTTACGTGTTTTGTGGGTAAAGTGCTTCAAGTCGTTTGGAGTTTGTCCAATGCTAGATTTATTATTTGTCGCATTTGAATTTATGACCTATTCGATGCCTCTTTAAAATGGTGACTTTCTTTTACTTACTTAAATTCAGCGTGGGGTTCCATTAAGACGTTCATGAAATGAATAAGTTACAAGTTAATTAAAAAAAACAATACAGCAAATATTCATATCGTCCTTTTTAAAGCAATAATTTGGTAAAATGGTAAAATAGATAATTAACCAAATGTTTAATTAAGTAACTAAAAATTACAAATTTCCAATTTCAATCTACTTGTTGTTAGTTTGTATTATAATGAAGTAAATTGATGAACTTTTTGCGACATGCTCCACTTTAGATTTGTTAATTAATTGCTGGATAAATTCCACAGTTTTAAATACTGCAGTTCTGCAGTAGTGTGCTGGTACGATTGGTTTTTATTCTGGATTTGTTTGTTCATGTCACCCAAAGTAGATCACATCCATCCAAGTTTACCTAACTCCATTAAATATGTACAGCATAAAGAAGGCTCCTTGTTTATGAGCAGTCTTAAAGTCTTACTATGTGCAATTAAAATTAAACCACTGAATCTTTGTCTACGTCTGCGATGCATTAGTGAATTTCAATTAAACCTAGCATTTAATTTGATGGCACAATTAACTGGCGTCTTTCTGCTGATCCTTCCATTTGTCAGTAACGAATGTGCAATCAATACCATTATTTTAATGTCGCAATGTCAGAAAACATCAATTTCGAAATCAAGGTTTAATTTTCCTGATTTAAAAATTGGTTTATTTTAAAAGTACTGTGCAATAGGAAACAGTTGGTTAAAAACATAGCGTTGAATTGAGCATGTTCGTATGCATGCATTATAAACAATGTTCGTGATCTTGTTCTCGACTGTCAGAATGACACTTCATTTTTGGGAGGTAGGTCGCATCTGCATGGGCGTAAGATTTCAGAATTTTTAAGACATTCTCAACATACTTGGTTAATTTGTTTAATTGTCATTGGTATTCACAGAATTCTGATGGCCGAGTTTCTCAAAAGAAGACAAAAATAAAACGAGCTACTTAAATAATTTTACTCTTAGAAAGTTCTCGTTACAAAAATCTGTATTTTCTTCATAATATCATCGCGTATCATCCCAATTTTTTGTCATTTTTTATACAACTTTAACCTAAACCCTTGCCTAAAACTGCATGGCTTATCTTTCATTTACACAGGGAAGTTGAGCGTGGGGGTAAGAAAAAAAGTCCATTCTTCTTTCTTTCTTCTTATCCACTCTTCTGCTCCAATATAAATTAAACTCATCAAAATTCCTGGCTATTTTTAATCTATGGAATGTCATTCTTTCACAAATGAAGTAAATGCATCCCTTCTTCTTCTATATTGCCTCCAGTTTATGTATATATATTCTCCATATACTAGAATCTACACCACCACACCGCGTTATTATGCAACTTTTTTTACAGCTTGAGTTTAAACAAGGAGGAAGGAAGTAAGGATGTGTAAGGCTGGCTTCTGGATATGTAAATATCTATTGTCGTTCTCATTGTCAGGCTAATCCATTTCCGATTTTTTACTCCAAATTCCTCATTCCTTGTGAAATGCAAAAGTAAAACAAAAACATTGATGTTCATCCTACCGATTTATTCCATCTGGTTGTGATGTTGCAACAGGCGGTGCAAAAGTGGAAAAAAGATTAAAATACGTGCATAAGATGGCAATAAAACTTACTCTGCAGAATTTTATAATTTTGATTTTGTTCAATGTACAAAAATATTGTTCATAAATTCTAAAGGCGAATAAATGGGTTACAGATACGTACTTGATTTTATGATTTTTTATGTCTTTTTCCAAAGAAGTTGGGAAAACCAGAACGAATTTTAGGAAAGGGAACAAATGTGTTTTGTTACACGGATGCACTTGAGTGGATGCTGACATTTTGTTGTAACTGCTGAAAACAGAAACTTTTTTCTTTTTAACTTAAGAAAATCCTTCATAAAGTGTGCGTATCACGTGTTAATGAAATCTTCGAAACATTAAGAAATTGTTTAAAAAAAGTCTGAAATCCATTTAAACTACCTCGTACATAGTCTTAACACAGAATTGAATCATAATTCATTTTTTTATTCACATACATATTTCAAATTATGCATTTCCACTTGGACGGGCGCTATGGTATATACATACTTACTTTTCCGTTATCTTTGTATTGAGTTGTGCTACCCGTATTTCCCGATCCGAATCCGGATGAGAGTTTAGAAGCAAGTCACCCGGACCGGATAATAAATGTACTTTTTCCTCTTCCTCCAACCCCATTACGTGCAAACAGTCCTGAACCAAACAGTTCTATATGTTCTTTCGTGTAAAGAAACATGCACCATAAGAAGTACCCAATCTTGTAACCTCGTTTGAAATGGTTGTGTGCAGTCATGTACCTAGAAAAGTTTGTAGGTGTCAAGCTAGAAATGAAAAATGATTCTTTTTGGCTGGAGACAAATCACTAAAAATCAGTTCATCTCTTGCAATAATAAATAATCATCATTTCTCTCCAAATTGGCTCTTCCAGTCAGTGACTCGTAGTTGTGATTTGACTTTACCTGACACTTGGCGCAACGCAACGTCTTGGGAAAGAAAGAAAGCAGATCTACAAGTAAAGTCACCACGGGGAAAAAATGGTTAGCGCACAGATGACAAATGGAGGTCTGGGTGTTTGATTGGCATTAGGGTGTAGGTTATTATACACATGTTTGCTTGTTTATGTCAAATCCTGTCATTTTCCTCATTTATTACTGTTAAGTGCAAAAAGATAGTAAAAAAATGAGGGGAAGAAAGGAGTGATGTTTGGCCTGGTTAAGAAAACTTACAATCCTAACAAATCTAGCGGAACAATAATTTTCAAATGCATTCAATACGAAATAACAAAAACTATCTCTTATATAGATCGTTCTCAACTCAAGATTTCATCTTGTATATTATTAATGTAAAAAAGACTGAACAATAAGTTTTAAAGTGCTCATGCATCCACATAAAAGTTGTACATATTAGAGTTAAAACTTTCCAAAAAATTTAGATGCGGGTTTATAAGATTGACTTTGAATTTTCCATGTCCATGATGTTTCTTAAGCTTGTCAGACTTTCCCAGTGCCCAAATAACGTAAATGTCCTTATCCTGAAATAAAAGTAAATTTCATTTCATTATCTCATTGAAATGTAAATTTTAAATTCAAGAGTATGTAATTTACCTTGATGGGTACATAATTTGGGAGAAGAGTATCGTCCCCAATGTCATCCCCACGAGAGTAAATATTGTTCCCGACCAAAGGTCTCTCATACTTGACATAGGTGTGGGTATCATTCTGCTTTGCCTCCAACATAGTCCACGTTCTCTTCCGGTCTAAATTCACCTTGTGTTTATGTCCGGTATAAACTCCGTAGAAGCTTTGACCATTCTCTTGGTGAATCCCTCCAATTGTCATCTCAGCCTTATCCATCTTTCCCTTGGAATTTAGACCTGTTAAAAAATAAATGTTACCCTTTCAAATACAGGAGAAAAATGCTTGATATTGACTGGTAACATTGTTTAATTACCCACCTAATCCAACATAGCCCTGTGTCTCTCCGGTAGCTTCCAACACAATAGTTCCATTTGCTTGATTTACCTCCCATGCAAACAAATATTTGTCATCCAACCTCACCTCATATCGCTTTCCAGATACGGGACGGAAATTAAAGTAACAAAGAACTAGAAGTATAGCACATATTTGAGATGCTAGACCAAATGTTGCAACAATTGTGTATGGCATGGTGCTTGCTTTGAAACGGTACTCAAATAAATAAACAGTAAAAATAAGTAAAAAAAAAACAATATAATATTCAATTTCAAGTTCAAATAACGTATCATGAGACAGCAGTAGCAGCCGGACACACACTGATTATAATTTTGTCTGCTCAATAACTTATATATGCCGTTTCAGTTGGTTTAATAACTCAAAATATAGGTTTAGGTTTAAAGGAGCCTTCATGAACAATTTAGTTAAAGGCTAAAGACTGTTTTATGATGTGAAATTAAATTCGGGATTTATGAACACCGTGGGAAATTGCGTACGTGACGGGCTTATCAAAGTTAATAGTGTTGCAAGATGAGAGGGCAAGTGTTATAATTATAATTCGTATGATGTGTGTGCACACAGATATTCTGTATTCATATCATCATATCAGCCTATGTTTTTTGTATATTTAGTTATGAACTAGATACAAACTTCTCAAAGCGTGGGTGTATCCTTTATATATGTTTTCCTAACCATTGTGACAAAAGGGTAAATTCTCAACCCGATTTGACACTGGCCCTTTATTAGAATTTTGAAGGCCCATTGAATTGAAAATAAGTATAACGTATGGACAATAGAACAATTTTCAAATCGAAGTAACCATATTTTCATGAATGAAGCCAATATACATATATATGACATCGCGTTGCATCCTTGTTAATAAAATCTACATGATTACTTAAATGTTGTCATTGTAAAACTGTTATTTGCTTTCATTTACATTTTTAATTAAATTTTCTTTTTTTACGATGTGACATATTTAAGAGATTTCAACCTTTGATTTTATTACATACATATTTTATGACAAAACAATCATTTACTTATTACGTGTTCTTTTAATACCCAGCAAGCTTCAAAAAATAACTTGAAGACTGTATTTAAATGTGATGTTTCCTTGTTATGCTTGCTCTTGAAGAAACAAATAATGTGAACATGTATAAGGTTTATTTTATCCAGAAATAAGAAACAATTTGAAGAGTGCTTGCTTTTAAAAGCTGCAGCGAGTTTGAGAACCTCTTGTGCCCAAAAACGGAGTGATTTCCCTTCCCTATTTCTTATGGGTTTGTATTGCTCTTTGTTGCTGGGGCTTCCATTTCCGAGGATCGATATATACAGAATCTTTGTTTTTGCACCACTTTCCAAATTCGCAATTCGAAAAGTTTGTATTTAGAACAAATATGAGAATTGTCGAAATTAGTATAAATGCATTTGTGGTTTATCAGTATTTGAGGTGGTGTCAAATGAGGAGTTGAAATGTGAATGAGTGAACAACACTGAATTTACTAGCAGATTATTGCAATCAATCGGTAACTAAAATTGTGATTGTAGTATTTGTTACATATTATTACTTATTATTCACAAATACATAATTCTGAAGAACAGATACGGACATGTCTTCTGCAGTGATGAAACCAAGCACATCCTCCAAAAAAATTGGCGATCCCGTCAGTGCAATTTTAAACCGGGCAAGAAGTACACTCAGCCAATCTAGACAGTTTCGGGACCCTGTGGAATACACCGTCCTTAAACCTGCTCTTGTTTCATCACAACGGGATCCTACTTCTTCAAGCAATGTGAAACCTAAGCATAGCAAAGTAACAATAGCGAAGGATAATAATGGTTCTTCTGTTAATCTGGACAAGGACAATCTTCGCGTATCCCCAAACTCCATGGATGATTTACTAGGTCGTACTAAAACCATTTTAGAACAGAAGAGTCAGCATCGCAGTCAAAGGGGAGATGCTTCATCACCACCCCCACGAGGACAAAATTCAACTGTACCTGCTGCTCCTGTGGTACAACAATCCAGCGTTCCTGTGTCGTCTACAAAATCAGCAGCGAATTATGATTATGACTCAATTTTTTCTAATGCAAATACCTCGAAACGAGTTGGGAGAAGCGATTTCAATATTTTTAACATCAACAACGCTTCCGCCACTGTGCCTGAAGTTACGAAAGGATCGGTCGTTATCAAAACTAGTATGGATGATGGATTTGGACCACCCGAGAAATTAAAGAAATCTTCAAATGTCCGGTTTCGTAGCTCTTCCAATTTCAATCAGAACCAGAAACAGATTGATGATGAAGAACAAGATGAGGATAGCAATTCCGAATCGGAGGGTTCATCCTCTTACGGAAGCAGTTCCACTGAAGGAGAGTCGACAGAGAATGAAGAGAATAATGACGACGAGGAGTCGACCACCATTACTCCACCCACAATCACAGAAACTCACTCAAAATCTTTAAGCAGTAACAAAAAGGAAGTGGTCAACATTCCTATGAATTTGAAGGCAATCACTGTAGGTGATGAAAGTGACTACCTCGTAGATTCGCGCAAACCAAATCAGAGAAAAATCAAAGTACAAGATTTAAGAGATAAGCCACTTGTGTTCCTGTCTCACGAGTCACATGCCGTTTTTAAAGCCATGTCTTCACCAGAGAAGGATGAAGATGTCGAGTCATATTCAAAGCAGTTCGATCCAACCCCTCCAAAATCTTATACTGAGGATTTTGTGAGTGAAATTCAAAGCGTGGCAGATGATTTCAGTAAATCCTTTGCTCGATCAGTATCCCTAGTTGGCGACAGTGTAGAGGTGCCACAGACGGAGAGCGATTCAATTAGTGAAATTCCATTAGAACTGGATCGCAGTGAAACTGGAGAAAGTGGGTCCATATCCCATCGCAAGCTAAGTGTTAAAAATGCAATCACCAGTTTGGAAATTGTTAAAGCAATCAAAGGGAACCTGCAAGATTTGGAAATTTCGGAAGATCGAACTTCACTGTCTGAAGAGGAATCTGAAGACAAATCCAAACAGGAAACCAATCCAACTTTTGACGAATATTCAGAAGAACTTGTAGATGGACAGGACAGCTCAAGCGAGAAAATTATTATAACTACATCATCAAACAAAAAGTCCACAACGGACTCTTCAAAACCTAGAAAAAGAGCAGATTCTATCATTTCTTCAGCCAGCGGAATTAATGCGACCAAAACTAAGCGATCTGCAAATTTGGTTGAAGGAAAAAACTCCATCAAAATTGAACCAGTTCGTTCCAAAACACTCAGCCCTGATCTACCACAGCAGAAATTGTCAACTCAATTTGATCCAAACTTATCCAGACAATCTTCCCGGAAGGTGTTTCAAGGTACACTATACTATGTACATTTATTAATCAGTATTATATACAAAAAATAAGTAAAATATTTTTCTTGCAGCCGCTCTGTCCCAGGTGAAATTACAAGATGATACCGACGAACCACCCCACCAAAACCTTGCAATTGACACTCAACCTGACAAAGAGAAAGTCAAGAAATTGGAGGAAGTTTACAAATTCAAAATTCCCAAGACGAAAGCACAAACTCAGATTCATTCCATCCTGGAGAAGGAAGTGTATCGAAAAGAACTACATCGCCTCCGTAAAATTAACCAACGAGAAGATAAAGAGATTCAAAAAATTAATGAGACTAGAATGAAAAATTACAAAACCGTGAAGGAAATGGAGAAAAAGAGAGAAAGGAAAGTGAAAAAGGCTATGCTAGATTTTGCCCCTGAATACGAGGCTGAATTATCCACTGCTTCTGAAAATTGGGGGGCGCCCTACTTTCATTTGGACGCATCCCTCCGTCAACAGCATGGGTACGGAATGGAAGATTTACCAAGAAGTTCAGATGATTATGTAGCAAAAGTGGCAAACATGGACATCCCACAATTGGTACGAGAAGTTGTTAAAAGTAATGAACGGATGTATAAAATGACGATTCAGGCTGCAAAACAAATGTCCAAGGAATACGGGAAAAATGTAAAGTTGGCTAGAAAACTCAAGGAGAGCCAACCTGCCAAACATAGAGTAATGAAAATTTGAATATGCATTTTATATTTTCATTTTGTCCATGAATGTATGTATTGTAACCTAACTGAATTACAATAAATTAATGTTACTTAACTTCAATGCACAAGAGTAGGGCTAAAAACACGCGATTGGTTTTATTTGTCATAACATAATACGTTCTAATATCTAAGCATCAATGGCTATTAAAATTATAAAAAATGAACATAAATAAAAATATGCATTTGTAAATTGTAAAATTATAGAGTTTCGAGATGTATAGCATGCTGCCAATAATAATATGTTCCTCCAATACAATACAAACAAAAAAGACAACAATAATAATACATACAATACCCGCGGTTAGTAGAAAATAATCAAGTTAAATTAGGCGAAGGTGGAGGGGGGTAAAATCCAAATGATCTTACAGTAGATTGTGGACTGGATGTGTGTGGACTTGGTGGAGGCGCAAATGCATACTCAGAATTATCACAGGCATCTGTCGAACAAGGGGTAGGAGGGGGTGCGGCTTCCATTCTATTGTAGTAAGACACAGCAGAATAATTCCCGTGACAGCAGAAAGACCGTACTTCAGTTGCAGGGGAAGGGTGAGGGCCAAGAAGTTCACAGTATGGGGACGATCCCATAGATGAACCATTTGTACTTGGGAATTGTCGTAGTGTATCTAATAAAATTGTTTGAAAGATTATTTATTGCACATTTGCTTACTTAGATTTCTAAAGAAAGTATTAACCCTACCAGCTGTATGAACTGTAGTCATATTTGTTCCAGGATGATTCAACGCTAAAAAATAAATACAAAGAAATAATAATAAATAAATGATATAAACAGTCTTCTTTCAATTATGTATTATGTACAATCAACAATGTCAAACATAATTACAAACACTTACGTTCTGTAGAACAAATATCTTCTTGGATTGGATTTCCTTTCCTGAACCACCAGTATAAAGCCCCCAATATTGCAACAATGAAAATTAGTACAGGAACCAATATGGTAGTAACTGGAGTAAGCGGAGTTGAACGAATTTGAATAGGAGGTGCAACTTTCGAACAAGCTGCTTCACTTTCATCCCAGCCTGTACCGAAACAATCTTCTTTGCCATTACAAAGTTGAGATTTGGTGAGACATCTGGTTCTAAAACACGTTCCTAAGTAAAAAAACACAATAAAGTTGAATCAATCATTAAATTCGCCAGTGTTCTAAAATCTATGTACCTTCACAAGGACACGTAAAGTCGCACGGTTCACATTCAAATTCATCACTCCCATCAGCGCAATCTACTTTTCCATCACATTTTAAAGGAAGAGGGATGCAACCCACTCTTCCCCGTATGCATGAGAATTCATGTGACACGCAGGGTGAGCGAGGGATGCAAGTCGATTGGTCTTCAAAGGAAAGAGCAAAACCTTCGAAAAAAAGAAAAATTAATAATTTTTCAAACAAAGCTTTCAAAATCTATCTCTTGTAATTTCACCCTATTATATAAATAGAAAAAATTGCTAGTTACCTTCGAAGCAGGAACATTCTCCGTTAATACATACATGAGTACAGTGCAGGGAGCGACACTGATCGGCCTAAAATTAATAAATAACATTATATCCCGTTCGTTCATATTGGTTGGTGTATAGGTATTCAGCCATTTACCATTTGATTGTGGGATTCGTTGACAAACGTAATGTACTTAGCATGTTCAATACGTGGCAAAACACGCTGTCGCTCGTCCCCTGTCCATTTTTCAACTCTTTCAACTCCACTCCGTTCCTCAATCCAGTACACGTATCTGTGAACGAAGAAACAAACAGAATTATTTAACAAAAGTATGGACTGGACGTTACAATGGTTAACAGTCAATTAGTCAATACCTGCCCATTATTGCAATCGAACTTGGAGAATCTAATCCCGCGACTAATACTTTTCTATTTTTACCATCCAAGTCGCTTGTTTCAATTCTTTTCGGTCCTGCGTCCGTCCAATACAGCATGCCTTCATTCAAATCTATAGCGATTCCAGAGATTGTTGATCCGCTATTTGAAATTACGACACGTTCCATTCCATCCAGTCTTATGCGTTCAATTTTCCCATCATTACTAAAATATAAGTGTGACTTGAAAATATTTAAGGCAAGATGTCGCGGACGTAAGGTAGCTTCAGGTGAGTAGTTATTGGAAGGATGGAAATTTGAAGATGATGATAAAACGGAACCAATGCTTCGTCCAGTGGCATCACTGACGTTGATAGAGTTATAACTTTCGCATGTCCAAAATAGTAGTCGTCTCACTTCGTCGAACGCAATGTCAAATGGTTTGAAATTTTCGTCAACTGAATTTAAAAGTGAAGTTGCACCGGAACCATTTTCATTTGCTCTTTTTATAGTAGACGATTTGGGATCTACCCAGAAAATGTTGCGATAACGGCTATGTAAAAAATATTTATACATGAAATGTAATCCAATTACGAAAACAGTTGCATACAAAATGAATAAAAATACCTATCCCATGCCATGGCACTGATTCCACGTTGTTTTTGCTGTTGCCCTCCAATCACTACGGCATCTGGGCATTCAGAGGTGTCGAAAACTAATCTGGAAATTGCGGAGCCAGCAGAGAATAGAAGAAATTCTTGGGGAGGGGTGCAACTCCCGTCTGGGGAGAGAATGTAATGAGTTGGACAACCACATTTCGCCTTGACACTATTACTGGAAAACGGATCCTTGCGATCTACTGGAACTGAGAAACATAAATGGGAACAAGAGGCTGTTGAACAAGGGTTCCTGAAAAAAGTCATAAAAATTAATATGATCCGCAACGATTTCAACTTTACCCCTTACTCACCATCCTTGCTGTTTGAGGTTATGATAAATGGCCATATCCACAATATTAGATGCAGATCCAAGAGTCACCGGGCGTGTGTCGCCACTTTTGTTGGCTCGAAGAATGGACTGCGTGCTCATGTCTGACCAATAAATATAATCCTATGCGAAACAAAGAATAAACAGAAATAAATTATAAATAAATACAGATTAAATTAGGTTTAAAATGTGTTAGTTAACAAACCTGGTATTGAGCCAACGAATATGGTTGAAATCTTTCTCTCGAACGCTGAATAACTACTCGTGTTCCTAAAGGATCTTCCAAACTGGCTTTCTCTATCTGGAGAAAGGTAAATACACGTATTAATTAACGCTGTTTATGAAAAATGGATTACAGCATTCCTTACCAGAAAAAAATCGATGTCAGTCCAATATAAGTATGATTCTTCTGAATCGATTGTCAAGCCATGGGCACGGCCAATGTCCCGATCAATGAATGTAGATCGCCTGCTTCCGTCTAAAGCGGCCCGTTCAATGCTGGAAAATGGATAGAAAATATTTCAAGTTTTAGATAACAACAAACAAATATAATGAGATAATGACTCACCTAGGATTTGAAGATCTCCATAATGTGAAATAAATTATGCCTTTTGAAGGATGCAGTGCAATGGATCTAGGCGATTCGATATCACTCCATAATATAGTTCTACGATGTTCGCCATTAAGTTTAGCAACTTCAATTCTCCCACTGCCCATGTCAGACCAGTAGATATTTCGTGATAACCAGTCAACAGCAATACCTTCTGGATGAACTAATCCAAACTCAATAATCTAAATACAAACCAATATTATAATCCCCAATTCCTAGCTAGATTAGATAGTTTATTAGTATTATAACTAGTAACTATAATTGCATGAAATATCTTACTCGCTCCGTTTCACTCCCATTCATGTAAGCCCTCGAGATAGATTTCACTTTGCTGTCACTCCAATAAATTCGATTTTCTATTGTGTCGAAATCTAGCGCTCCTATATAATATACGCAACAGGTTAATCAATGTTTTGCCATTTTAAGCTTTTAACACTGCTTAGAATAATGTTCCCACCTGCCGCTTTCACTTTGTTGACCGGGATAACATCATCAAAATTATTGCTATTGGTTCGATTTAACGAAATTCGATGAAGGTTCTCTAAAAATGGTTAAATAGATATTATCATGACTCGTCAATCTTCTAGAACATAATTTGGCTAAGTTACCATCTCTAGAGAATACAAGAAAGGCATCTGGGACCAAACATGATTTATTGTCTGATGCAAGCTCATATCCTTCAAATACAAACGTTCCAAATATTAGAACCGTTAGCAGAATTAATGTACGAAATATATTTTTAGAAGGTGTACCTGAGGCACACGCGCAAACCGCTCCACTGGGTTTAAAAAGGCACAAATGAACACATCCCCCATTTCCATTTGAGCACGAATTAGTTAAATTATGAGATTTGTCTTCGATATTGACACCCTGAAGACCCATTGGATCCGTAAAAGGGTCTTTGATTGTCATTCTCTCGTTACCTAAAAGCGCAATCGAAATATAACCTCCATTATTGTAATATTTTAAATAATCCATATTCCCCTAATCCAACTCACCCGTCCGTTTATTCGCTCGCTCCAACGTCCTAACAAAATGATTAGAATATATTATAAGAGATATAACTGTACCGTATGGATGAATCTTAATCTATTACAAGATGTCTTGAAGATTTAAAAAATTCCAAATCCGAATTTTTAATCTTATTTCAACTTTAAATACCACAGCTAATAAGTCATACCTGGTAACCCAATCTGTCCAATAGACATAGTCACCTAACAGAGCAAATCCAAATATATGAGGTAGATCATCAGTAATCAGCTCTCTGCGATCAGATCCATCGTAGTTGGCCATCTGAAAGCAAACAACATATATTATAATGACGATATAAATCCTCTTGAAAATCCGAATGAAATGTATGATTGCTAAAAACCTCAATTTTATCTGTCTTAGCATCCGACCAATATATTTTCCCTTCCATCAAGTCCAGGGCAATGCCATTAGGCCAATAAATATCGTGATTAACTAGAACAAGCCGACTTGAACCGTCCTATTAATGCAATAAGAACATGAATAATTTTCCCAATTAAACTTAAAGTTACTTCAAAATTACCAAATAAGATCTTTCGATTTTCGCTTTTTTGCCCCAATCAGACCAAAATAAGAAACCTTTCGCTGGATCCACGCGGATAGCTCTGGGTTCCTGAAGACCCCGGCTAATTAAAATCTTTCGATTTTTCCCATCTAATCGCGATACTTCAATTCTGTGTAGTGAAAGGTCAAATTCAGATCACAAGCCTATTATTTTAAGTTGCAGTTATGCATTACCTATCCGTCCCTGCATCTGTCCAGTACAAATTTTCAGCCACCCAGTCCACAGCCAAACCATCCGGATGAACAATTTCTTCTTTCACAACATCTTGTTGTTCGGTGCCGTCCAATTTTGCTGCAACCATCAACTTTCAATTTTACAATTTGTACTACATTGGGTTTTAAATCCAATTTTGTACCTTTACGAATACCAGTAGCCTCATCATCAGTCCAAAAGATGAAACCACTTTTCACATGATAGTCAACAGCTAGCACATGCTTAATTCCACTTATATTTAAAACCACGTCGGTATAATCTTCAGTATCCAGTGAAATTCGTCGAATCTAAAGGAGTAACGAGAACGATTAAAACAAAGGCATGTGGCAAGAAGCAATTATATCATTCAATGTAACTTCATTAGGACTAATTACCCCATTGCCTCTGGCTACGAGCAAGAAATTTGTGACAGCACTGGCACATTGCGTATTACTTCCGTTAAGCAATTTAACTCCAATCGGACAAGCACAAGTGTAATATGGGTCGTGGTTTGAAAGTAAGCAAAGATCAGAACAACCTCCGACGTCACAAGGATTCTTATTGCTTGGATATTTTTGGGACCAGATTGGAGTGGGAATATTTTGTTCTAAACAATAAGAATCATAATTACAAATCTATAATATAAACGTACAATAGGAATTACCTTCAAATATAATGACGTCCATTGGTTGCAACTTTTGTTTTGAACCGGTAAGAATGTTTTTTGGATCCTTGTCTTTGTCTTTCCCATCAATTTTCAGAATATGAATATTGCTGCAGGAAAAATGTATGTGTTTTACTATTTTACTATGAAGTTATTAAACATTGCAGCACATGGCTGTTTGAATTAGATTGATCATTTACCTGGTACTCCAATCTGAATAGTACAGGTACCCTTCGTAATAAGCTACAAAAAACATTATTTAAATGTGACATTCATAATGAGTGAGATATGTATTTCACTCTCTATTCAAACGTAATAAACTGAGAGTTACCCAATGCAAACGGATGAATGAGATTCGCTGGGTTCAAGTTTTTACGATTCAGACCATCAAAATCAACACGAGCAGCCCAACGTAGTTTCGCATCAACCCAGTAAACAAGATTATTCTCCATGTCGATGGTGACCCCATTGGGCCAAAATATTTGCTGAATTACAAAGAACAAAAAATTGACTAAACCCGCACTTACTAATAAGTATAATTTTGCATGCATGTGCTTTACCTTATCAACAATCATTTGTCTTTGCTTTCCATCCATACTTGCTCTCTCAAGTTTAGGTCTGTAAATAAATAGCATTTACTTAATATATGTAAAACGCAAATAATGAATACAAACAGAAAAAGCTAAGGCTCACAATTCTCCCCAGTCAGTCCAAAACATCAATCCGACATGTATTGCAAGTGCAAGCCCTCTGGGTAACAGATAAAAACAAATTATTACACCAAATCATCCATAATTATATTCAAGTTTCCATTTTACTACAAATGGTGTTTCAATCTAACCTTGGCTGATCAATATCTTCCCAAATGAGTACTTTTCTATGATGAGGATATGTAATAGAGACAACTTCTATTCTGTAAGTACGAAAAATAGATCAGATAAAGGTTGGGAATTCCATAATTAATTATGAACTCATTCATGAACAGGAAATAGTTTTTGAGTATTACCTGTTATTTTCGGAATCCGACCAGTATAATTTGGAGGTAATAAAGTCACAAACGAGATCTAAGTAATTAAAATGCATATTATACAACATTTAGTTTGCACTTAGAAGGGATAATATCAGAAACAGAATCATCCATCAGCTACATTCTCGAGATAAAATAATGGAAATAGCTTCTCTAATATTGTGGAAACAAGAAAATTATTTGACGATTCATTTCAGATTTCGCTTTCATCAATTCCTCATGACATTCTTTTAGCAATTGCCACTTACCTTCTGGGGCTGGTAAAGCGTCGTCTACTATGGTTATCTAAAATAACCAATAATATCAATTAGATCCGATCCGATCCCCTAAATTCTACCTTACTTTATCTCCATACTCTTACCTGGTCGTGAATTTGGGAATTATTTATCCCTAGCTTTGGAGCAATTTCAGCAGTAATACTAGAAAAATAGAAATGAGTTAGAAGTGGAACGGTCACTGCTCCTCCATAGTACAAATTTAATTTCAACTAAATTAAATTACGAAATTATTATTATTATTATTAAATAGTTCGAACCTGTGGTTAAAAGAGCTGCATTTGATTTTTTCCTCTTCAATATCAGACCAGCATACTAGACCATATTTGTAATGGATGTCCACGGCGGTGGCTTCTATTAAATCATCACTAACTACTATCGACGTGTTTCCCCGTGGATTCCCATTCTGACGAGGATAATAATAATCTAAAAGGCGAATATCTTGACGATTGGCGAACATTAATGTCGGGTGCGACTGAGAGGACGGACTGGGACCCTTTTCTGAAAAAAGTAAACCGAATGCATCAGACAATGTTAAATTAAATTTCAAAATTCCTAACACGTCAACTGTGATAGTAATACAGTCCAAACTTGAAGATAACACTTACCCACTGACGAAGGCACTTGATACAAAAGTAAGAATGAAATAATGACTAGATTCAGAGTATTCCATAACCCATTCCAATTCCGGAAGACTTTGCTTCTTCCGCAACCTCTGTAGCCACCCCCATTCCAAACGCTCCGGAAGAATCGTCTCGCATGAAGTGAATACATTTTTAATATCCTCTTCACATTATAGTAAGTAAATGCACATCGTTAAGTCTTTATGATTTCGTTATTTCCTTTTTCCTTCAACTTTATTGAGGTCCCTTCCTTCATCCCAAAGTTTGGGGGGCTCAAACACCTTGTCATCTTTCAACGTCAATTAGTTCAAACACCAGCTTCTTCATGTTGAATCCTTCGTATAGCTCGAGAAATGCTTCTCACTTCTGAAACAAATCATTTATACATCTATTACATAATAATAAAGCTTTAGATTTATGAAAATCTTGAAATTATCAAACTGTCCAAGACTTACATATTGTCCAGAAATCAAATAATTTACTTTAAAAACTTCATCTAAAAAGCACAATTTGTACCATTTGTTTATGTCACACGCACAGAAGATGTACTTGCCGTCAAAAGAAAAATTTTCGTACTAGAATCAAGGCAATACCGCCACGCGGCAGACTACACAGGACTAGATTTCTTCCAGTCAGGGCCGGATGCTCCTTTTGTTCCTGTTCTAACGATAACCAAGCTCGCTTATCATGAATTCTTGATCATTACACATCGCTGGGATTTGTTAGGTCGTAAACTACATTTTGGGCAGATTATTGATAAGCATTGGATAATCTACGCTGCTGGGCTAGGATAAGTTGAGAGGTTTTGTTCGAATGTTCCGGGTAGTTTTTGGTTTGAGCAGCATTGCGTTGAGTTTGGTGAAGAGTCTTCTGTGTTGAAAGACAAAAGAGTGGAGGAGGTTGATTTTTACTGCAATAAAATTTAAATATTTTAAATACTTTGTATATTTCAGTAATAAATAATTAAAGAACTTGGTAATTAATTATTACCAAGATTTTGTGGCTTTCTGTTATCTTCTGTTTTCAGTCGATAAGAATAAATAGGTTTATAAAGTTGGGTCGGCGGCGCGCGCGACGAGCTAAGCTAAAGTTAGTTTTAGAAGTTTAATTGATCAGTTATCAATTTTGTGTGGTATTTTAAGGTAGAGGTTGTTGTTTATAAATTAACTAACTGAAAATGACGGACGCCGGATTCTTCCGGGTGAGTTTGATGCATTATTTTCAAGCCTTTCGAACAATTAATTAATAATTCTGTCTTCTTTATACAGGGCACGTCATCAGAGCAAGATAACCGGTTCAGCGATAAAGAAAAGAAGCTTTTAAAGCAGATGAAGTTTGCAGACAACTTGAATACGAAGGTAAGATTTTGAATTACTTTAATTGAAATCCGTAATTTGTTTGCACAAACTCAACTTTAATGATGACTACTGTTATCGGACTGAAATCTCTATCTGAATTTTTCCGGAAATTAAGTGCGAGAACTTTCTGTAGTTAAATAACCACCTGATGAGCACTTCTTTAAATTCTATTCTAGTACGTATAAAAGAAAAGGATTTTTCCTGTATTTAAATCATGTAATATTAATTTCAGATCGAAATGAATAAAATTAAGATTGATGTACTAAAGCCATGGGTTGGTAAACGAATTTCGGAACTCTTGGGTATGGAGGATGACGTTGTAGCGGAATTTGTGGTAAATCAACTTGAAGCTGAAAAGGTAATGATTTAAATCGAATTTTTAAAATATAGGTGGCCAATGTTTAATTCAATATTACATTATAATTTCTGTATAGAACCCAGATGCCAGAAAAATTCAAATAAATCTGACAGGATTCCTAAATGGAAAGAATGCTAGAATATTCACGGGTGAATTATGGGATATGCTTCTACAAGGTATTCTATACTGATCGCTTACTTTGTCTTGTTGATAACTTTCATGATTGCCGAGGTCTTGTTCTGTTATCTGCCAGTGTCAGTTTTCGAATTTTTAAACAACCTAGCACATTCATTATCCGGAAATTTCATTTTTTTAAACGATATATAGAATAATTTTAAATATTTCACGAAGAATGTTAACAATGAACTCAGTCTTATACAAGCT